>QXTE01000204.1:2564620-2598006 GCA_003942145.1 Platysternon megacephalum | reverse complement strand
ATCTGGCTTCAAGACTAAGCTTGATAAGTTTATGGAGGGGATGGTATGATGGAATAGCCTAATTTTGGCAATTAATTGATCTTTGATTATTAGCAGGTAAATATGCCCAATGGTCTGTGATGGGATGTTAGATGGGGTGGGATCTGAGTTACTACAGAGAATTCTTTCCTGGGTGCTGGCTGGTGAGTCTTGCCCACATGCTCAGGGTTTAACTGATCGCCATATTTGGGGTCGGGAAGGAATTTTCCTCCAGGGCAGATTGGCAGAGGCCCTGGAGGTTTTTCGCCTTCCTCTGCAGCATGGGGCATGGGTCACTTGCTGGAGGATTCTCTGCACCTTGAGGTCTTTAATTTGAGGACTTCAATAACTCGGGCATAGGTTAGGGGTTTGTTACGGGAGTGGGTGGGTGAGATTCTGTGGCCTGCGTTGTGCAGGAGGTCGGACTAGATGATCTTAATGGTCCCTTCTGACCTTAAAGTCTATGAGTCTATTAACCTCCATCAGCCACTCTGAAAAGTGTGGTGTTTCACTGGCAATTAAATTAGTATTCAAGCCTAACTAATTATGGGAAGACAGAAAAAGCCAACACCACACAGCATATGTTGTGAATCTAGCTGAAAATGGAAAAAATATTAAATTGATCTGTTATCTATACACAACTGGAGAACATAAATGCCTGATGTTTTGGAACTTTAGCAATATTGCAACAAGCATTTGAGATCTATATTAACTCAAAGCCCCAAATGGGTTGGGATTGTTTATACTGCTTCATTACAGGATAATTTTACCAGCTGTCTTGCTGAGCAATAAATTAGCCCTAATCTATAGTTAAAACTATCACAGTTTTAAGCGCATTATATTGTTTAGAGTAATTATTGCCCTAACTACCTTGAGGAGCTAGGTAATTCATGAGGCTCATAGCTGTAAGAGCATCACTAGAGCACCCTCTATGGAAGATTTTGGAAAGCAGCGTTAAGTCTGTCAAAGCATCCTTGTGTGTAAATAAAATCAGGGCTTCTGAGCATTTGTCACTAGTATGAATTCTACACACTCAGAGAAGGGGAGCAGATCCCAATGAAGTCAGATTATTAATTACAGAGATTTACCTTTAGCATCATGTCACAGGACACACTCACTGGCGGTGCTGGGGATTAGTTCTGGCCAGTCTAAAGCCCCCTTTCCATCAGCGTGTGCTCACCACAGCACCACACCCTCTCTGGGCACTTCCTCCTGGGGACTCAGCCCTCCAGCCAGGTCACAGCATAGTCCTGCCCTGCTGGGGTATCCAAGTCCTGTTGGGGTAGCTGTCCTCATGCCCCTCCAGACAGTTTTCCAGGACAGGCCTGCACCACTTTCCCAAGGGTTGGTAGGGGAACCCAGGCCTGTCCCCTGCTCCAGTTTCCAGTCCAGGAACCTTTCACATACAGCAGCTATGGTCTGCTTGCTCCAAAACCCTGTCCCTATTTCCCTGGATTCCTGTCCTACTTCGCTGTAGCTTCTGCCTGCCCACCAACTTTTCCAGCTAGAACTTCCTCCACCCAGGGAGTACCGCCAAACATGCTACCTTACTCCCCAGCAATCACTACAGCCTACCTCCCCAGCCAACCTTTGCTTGGGCCAGCGTCCTGGCTTTATACCAGCCCCGACTGTTCCTTCTCAGCTGGGCTCCATCATCAATCAGCCTTGCCAGCCCTGGCTCTCCCCCAGCTGCAGCCTCTCGGTTAATTAACCTAAATTAACCTGCACTGCCTTGTGTGGTGTGGTCACCTTATCACACCCCATAACAAAGCGGGAAAGCAGTTTTGCTTTCAAAGTCTGGTCTATGCTGACCAGTGCTAATTCATGTAATAACCACTGACTTTATGGTCCGAAAGGAAAATCCCTCAACAGTCATGCTGGGCAGATACACTTTGCCAGGGCTACAGTAAAACACAATTAAAGGTTAAGAGGGCCCAGGGAGCAATATTACTTTTGTCAGATTGTATGAGAAACCGGTCATAGTCCAACTAAATCAATGACTTCCTGAGCCCACGGCAGGTTCCATAAGCCACAAAAAACTCCAACACACGTGTTGCTAAGCTGCATGTCAGCTGCTGTTTGATTCTGCTGAAGTTCAGTGCATGAACTGCTGTAATATTTCAGTATAAGTGTAATGCCCACACACCCCAGTTGTCAGCAGGCAGGATTGAACTGGGGACCTCTAGAACATAGAGCCTGAGCTGCTACCGCATGAGCTAAGAGCCAACTGCCTGTTAAACAGCCTCGTTTTCTCTCTCTCTTTAAGTAGTCTCGGTGCCACTAGCTGGGACAGAACACCCCACCCGGACGGTGTGTGGGTTACGTCCTTCCCCTAGCTGAGGAAGCACATCCCAAGCTTCAGAGTCTTCCCAGTTAAAATCCCAGACGAGTCCCCACTTGTAACACCGATGACCGGTCGGCGGGATCGAACGGGGGATCTCTGGAGCGTAGTGCCGGAGCCTCGACCGCATGAGCTAAAAGCCAAGTGGCTACTAGGTAAGGCTGTAGAGCAGACTCATTTTAATCTCTCTCTCTACGTGGGCTCGGTGCCACTAGATGGGACAGAACACCACACCCAGGAGGTGCGTGGGTTACACAAGCAAAACATATCATCACTAGCTTTTGATCCCGGCCCTGCAGTGCCTAGCTCTAGGTTTGAATATTAAGGGATTTTTAGTGCAGAATGGGGTTTTTTTTGGAAGGTGGGGAGGTTTCAATACTGGAATTACTATGGGATTCACTTTCCCCCTTCCATTCCCCCTCCCTCTGCCCTTTCTAAGATGCTACCAGCCCAGCTTCCCATGTACCAAGGGATGGATTGGACGCTCATTAGTTGTGCATAAAGTACTCACACTAAGATGTCAGACTTCACCAGACTCAGGACCTGATTCTCATTTAACTCATGAGTCTTGCACTAGTCCAGCAGACGCTTGCTAGAATGGTGTGAAGGGGCTTTAGCATACCTGAGAATCAGGCCGTCAGTGTTTTTCACATTGTGTAAGAAAATCAAAATTGGGCCCATTTTTTTGAAGAAAATTTCATTAAGGAGCAAAAGTATTTCAAGCAAATATCTTGCCCCTTCTGCCAGCGCAAACAAAGGTGCAAGTGCTCTGAGTATATTCTCTGCTGCATGGCACTTGGGGTGAACAAAGCCGAACTTTCGGCTAGCCACAGATTTGCTCCATTGTGGAATCTGGCCATTTTCTAGCAGGGGACAGCTGGGCTAACACTGGCCCATGTGAATCAGAAACACACTCATTTTCTAAGCAGTGATTCATTTTTCATTTTTAAAAATATGCAACTTTTCATGCTTTTAGCATTTACTTGATGCAAAACTAACCCTTTCATCAAAACTGAAAATGAAGTGAAATGTGGGATAGAAGAAAATTCTGTGAAATCATTTTGAAATGGCCTCTGTTCTAATTCTCCCAGGGGGACAGAAGAGGCATTATAAGAGAGCAATACAAGAGTTTTCCCAACATCTCTGTCCTCTAGAGCTGGTTGGGAAATGATTATTTTTTCCTACAAAAAAAAAAAATCACTGAAAACGATTCGCTTTCTTTTTTAATCAAAAATGTTTGGTCATTCTTCAAAAATCCAGACCCCAAAATGTGGGGCTTTCGTTGCCAAAAACTGAAAAGAAAAAAACACCACCACTTTTCAGGTTTGCAGTTTTGTGACAAAAACCCGAAAGTGTTTTTAAAAAAAAGATGTTTAGCGTGACTAGTTCCATTTTGTCAAGACAGGCCATTTGCCATTGAATCTTTAGCCAGGTTCTTTGCATATTAACCGGGGCCCGGAGAAGTAAGAAGTAATGTACAGTGCAGGATGTTAATGCTTTATTGTAACTTTGCCTTAATGAAATGTTTCAAAAAAAAAAAAAGTTTCAACTAAAAGTTTTGGACCCGTCCTCTGCACTACCAGAGAGGCCTGAGTGTGCTGCCGCTGCAGATCTCAAGGCCCCTTTGTCCTGGGGGGAGAGAGAGACTCACTGGAGCTAGATTCCCCTTTATTCAAGTCCACCATAAGCAGGTGTCCTCCCTGAAAAGGCTCCTTGCCCCTTCCTGGGCTGAATCTGCACCTCCATATCATGGTATATTGGGGAGTAATGTCCCCTTCCCCGATGGTTTGTAAGGCTGGGACTCATTTGCAGGAGAAGCTATAAGGGCAACTCTTGCTAACCTTGACTCAAGCCATAATGTGCTGAGAAAACTCAGTCTGTTCAAGGACTTGATGGATTTTGCTGTCGCTTTGATTTGAGAGTCACTGTGTTCTCCTTTCTGAATCAATTCCTGGCCTCTTAGCCAGCACTGCCCCACTGCAGTGCATAATATCTCACCCTGAAAATGCCTTTTCTATTGTTCTTAACCTCACTAGCTATCATCAAGTGTTTTGGAAAAGCTCCATTTGCTGTAAAATTATCCCTGGTTTTTCTCTCTGCGGCTCTGTGGCAGGGTTCTCAGCCCCAGCTTAATAACCCGCAGTCTCATTGTCTGCTTGTGGTAAGGTTTGCTTTTGCTACCCACTTGAGGGCTTGTGTGTGGCAGTGGGGATGTATCTAGCTGCAGCTGCTGGCATGCCTGTAGGCAGTGTGCATCTCCTCCCCTGCTCCTGTCTAATGAGGAGGCTGCACCTTCACGGATGGGGCGAGATCTGCCCAGGGCTGTGAGGAGCCCTGCATTTGTCACCACTCATCTCCCAGTCAGGCGTAATCGATATATGTATTTCAACCTCTCTTTCATTGACAAACTCTTATTGAAACTCTGTTTCCTACCTGGGAACCAGAGAACTAAAGCAAATGTTTCTTAAACAGCTATGACCATTTTTGTTTCTGTTTGAATATGTTCTGGTAGCAGTCCCCAGCCAGAGGTCCCTTGGGCTTTGAGCGGATGGACTTTTGAAAAACTGAAGGCAGCTATGAGTAATAATGAATGATTATAAGAGTAACAGTAGCATTTGTGTAGTGCTTTTTCATGTTCAAACCCTTTACAGATATTATCTAATTCATTAGTCTTCAAAGAGCCCTGTGCATTAAGATAGGTGTATTAGCATTGTTATCCTCATGTTACAGAATGGGAAACCAGGGCAGAAAGATTAAAGCCAGTCTTAGCCAAGTAGCTACTGATTCAGGGTGTTTCCAATTTGAGATAATGGGGGCCTGCTACTCTAAGGTGCTGAATATCTGCACCTCCCATTTTTTAATCATTTGTCATCTCAAGATGGGCACCCAAAAACTTGTGGCATAAATGACTTGATTAAGACCACCAGATGAATCAGTGCCAGAGCTGGGATTAATGGTCAGGAGTTCTTGGCTCCCTGTTCTGTGCTCAGATCTCCCTCTGAAGTGTGCTCATTCCTGGAAAGAAAATGTGGCACCAGTGTGTCCTTCCATTGAAGGTATCCTCCCTCCCATAAGACCATATGCGATAGCAGTGACATTCCATCAAAGGACCTTGCCTGATAGCGCTGCTTGTAGCATGGTGCTCAGTCATGGATTTTGCATTCTTCACGCTACCACCTTCTCTTGGTTGTTACGAATTCTGCATGTCCTGCAGACTGAAGCCCTCTGTTTATTGTTGTGGTTTAACCCAACCCTCTTTGGAACTGAGGGGCGGGAACCGCTGTCCTTTATTTAAGATAGTTGTAAGAAGCCATTAAGCTCCTATATGTAACCAGGTAGTTGAAACAATAGGAGCAACATCCAAAACACGAGCACTTGGCAAGGCTTGAGTAGAAGCTGATCCAAGGGGTTTCCCTGGGGACTGATACAGAAAACGCAGGGGCTAGGACATTGGGACAGATTGTCTGGGTGTCTGTGAGAAAAACAGCAGAAAGGTGAGAAAAGCGTAGAGAGAAGGCAGTGAAGAAGCACCAGAGCTTGCCCCAGAAGCACTGGGAGTGTGCCCCTGAGAAAAAACGGAGAGAGAGAGTGCTTTGGAGCAGAGTGCTGGCTGAAAGAGGCTTGCAGCTGTGGGCAAAGAAAGTATATCCTGTTGTTTGAGTGTGTTCAGGAAAACAGGATTTTGTACATTCTTTGTAAATAAATAGGATTGCATCAGACTCCTGACTACATCAATTTCTCCTCCAAACAGAAACAACCCACAGGGCCCAGAACTTTCGCTAACCACTCAGGTCAAAAAGTTGGCGTAACGTTATTATCCTTGGAACAGCAGCACAACTTTCCCAAACCAACGTTCCTGCATGAAATAGGCTTCAAACCTGACCTGGATGGACTATGCTGTAGCGAATTGGGAAGTTCAGTCTCCATGGCCCATTCAATCCTTGGCTCATGCTGAGTTTGCCTGCAAAAGCATCAATTATTGCCAACTGGGGTTAATTTATGTGTGAGATTTGAAGACCTAAATAAATGGCCCTCTATTAGTAGCACTTAAACTGGTTGCCGTAATGTCTTGTTTCTCTAATGAAAGGTCGTCCTCTTTACCATCGTGGGACATGGTGCGTTGCTGCATTCGTCCCATTACGGCTTTCCATTTGGTTTGTTAAGCTAAGTAGGTCTGAGATTAAACTGCCCCAGAGCATCCCGGCTCTGTTATTGACATGAACTCATCTGCATTTACAGCCAAATTAGTGCAAATAGCAAAGGCTAAAAATAGAAATTGGGGAAGCCCGGTGAACAGGGATCTTCCTGCCATCTTCAGTACACAAAACTGTTGTTCTCCTGCTTGGCCTCTTATTCCCCTGGGAGCCTCTCTCCATCATCTGCGACATGGTTATTCTTCTAGGCTTTATTTATTCATCTAGAAATAAATGGAACAAAACAGACATGGCCCAGGTGCAAACAAGACACAGAAATAATGCTAAGGATCGTTGCCCAATGCTTGTCCTTCCGAAGCATCAGGTGTGTGTGACTGAAGACAATGTTTCCACAGCTGAGCATTCTCTCCCAGTTTGCTCAGCAGTTCCAATGGCCACACAGGATCGCACCTGCTTAAGCGCTGAAGGGAGTTCAGTACAGGAGAGGCAATGAGTGAGCTTTGTATTAGAGCGATGGCAACATTATCAAAAGCATCTAAGTGACTTAGAAGCCTAAGTCCCATTTTCAAAAGTGACTTAGATGCTCAGGAGAATTTCTCAGTTCTCAAAAACCAGTTTGGGTAAAAAGTATCCATTTTTGGTAAAAGTTTTCACTTTTCAAAAACAGAAACTTTCTACCAAAACCCAAAGGTTTTTAATCAATTATTTTTTCTGGCTTTTCAATGGAAAAAAATGGAAAATTTCAACCTAAATGGAAATTTTCAACAATAAAGCCTTTTTTCATTCAAAAAATTCTTTTGACAAAAAAATGTAGATCATCTCAGCTTTGTAGGGAGCTTAGTTCAGCCAGAAGAACAGGACATTCCCTGGCAAAAAACTAATGTGTTTTCATAATGGGCCAGAACCTCAGCTGGTGTCAATGGAGCAATACTGATTTATTCCACCTCAGATTCTGGCCCAGTGTTTCTATATTTCTCTTATTAGTACTGATGATAGCTTCTACTTCTCACTCCAAAGCCCTTGAAATACGTGGGTCCAATCAATCTAGAGGTCCTTATTTAGACAGTGGAAGTTTTGTCTTCAGGACTGACCCACTAATGCAGTATATGAGAAGGCTTCAATACACTACCCAAGATCTGCTACTTCCCTTAATCTGATAGTTGCAAAAGTTCCATCAGCCTTTGAGTGGTGCTGGCTATTTGTATTTTACATAGCTGAGGGATGGAACCCATTACACAGCAAGAATTAAAGCATCTAGACCTTTAGCTCCTTGGGTCTCTTTAGTCAAATATCAAATCAATTCTTGATTGATCCTTGTAGCTGCTGCTCGTGTCTCATGTGGTTGTGTTCTGAATTTATGCTGTTTTATTCAATGTTTGGTTGGTTGTGTCACTCTCCTAACTAATGCCACACAGGGCAGGCTGAAGCCATGTAGTCCGAGTCAATAAATTAAATGAGAATGTGTTTTCAGTCACTTCTGCTCATTGAAGATTTTAATTGTTTAAGCAGGTGGACGCTGCAGGTCAGACTGGACCTACGTTGGCCAGATCAGACGCTAAGTAATACAGATACACAACACCCTTGTGAGACGGTGGGTACTATTAGCCCATGTTTTACATAACTCACCTAGTGCCACGTAGCAAGTCAGTGGCAGAGCCTCCATTGCTGACAATGACAAAATCTCTCTGTCTTTTGTCTGAAACAGAAGTGAGATATTAGTAGGAGTCTGGTAATTATACCATTTCTGCCAGAATATATGCAGGGCAATCAAGTTCACTGACTTCATGCAGGCTACCCGATGACTAATCTGCCTTCTTCCTGAGTTTATCCACCCTGAAACCAGATCTAGCTCCACACCGAGGGGAAGCATCTTCTGTGATGAATTCTAATTTGCTATTGTATTTATTTTTAATAAAGGCTTCACAACTTCCAGCCAACCGGCCCTGCAATAATTACGGTGAATCAGAGCTGGGCACATGCTCCAAAAAAAAACCCCTTCCCCCAGAATCCATTCATATTTCTGAACGGATTTGCTTTGACCTTTCTCTGTTCACATTCTCTGATTAGTCTACTAGTGGCAGCTGGTGGGATGTTGTTTAGGAGGCGGGTCCCGGGTCAGGGTGAGGGGATGTAGTGGGGCAGCAGGGGGGTTGTTGAATCTGGACTGGGACATGGGCTGCTGGGGTCTTGGGTAGAGAGGGAGGTTGCTGGGTTAAGTGGTGCTGGACTTCTGAGAGGTGGTGAAGGTGCTTCCCTCAACTCTTCCCCACACCAGCACAACACTCTTCTCTGGGGCTTCAAGAGCCTGCGGACCGGCTCCTCTTGCAAGATGCTGAGTGCCTCCTGTGAGCTGCCGAGGACCCTACACTCCCATCATACCCAGTGAGAGTTCTGTTCTATTCTGATACCATGCTCATCATCTTAGTATTTGAACACCTTCCAGCCGTACCTTAAGCAATGGGACTAGCACCAGTCAGGTGTTTATTGTGTCATCCATTCCCCAGGAAGAGGGAGAAGTGTGTGCAGTAGAGTATTTTGTTTGGGAATTTTATTTGTGTGTGTGTGTGTGTGTGTGTGTGTGTGTGCTTCCAAAATTAACCAACAACATCACTGCACCACTGCGTTCTTGCAGTGAAATGCTGATGAACAGTCTATAGACAAAGAGTTAGTCAGACAAACAGTTCAATGAGTAATGGCAAACCACAAATGAATTGAAGAAAATTGGGTTTTGCTTGTGGACAAACCTCATAAAAGAGGTGAAATTCACTCAATATTTATGTGTGTGGTTGGGGGGGGGGGCGCTGTGGGGTAGGTACACCCCATCGGCCCGTTAGGGCAGTATGGCATCGCAGCCAGAGTCACTAAGGCAGGCCTGGGTTACAGGGAAGGGAGGTCTAGTAGTCAAAGTCTAAGTAGCAGCCCTTCTTCTCAGGGCAGTATGGCCCAGTGGTCAGAGTCAATAGGGCTATTCTGGGGTTCAGGACAGTAAGGCCCAGTGGCCAGAGTCTATGTAATGACCTTCGGCAGCCCAATTCACCTCCTTGCCTGCCAGCAGTGTCTGCATCAGGTCGGATGGAGTAAGGGGCCTGCACTCACTCTTCTCCACTGGGGCCTAACCCAGGGCCCTAGGGAACCAATACCGTGCTGCTCAGTCTCAGGAACCCATTGCTACCATCCCATTCTGGGTCACCTCATACCCCATCTTCCAATGCAGGAGCTCCCTCAGCAATGGCTGCCTAGCCTCCGTCGGCCTTGATGGTTGGCAGGGGTTCAGTAGAGGCACCAACCTGGCTGGCATCAGCGTCTGGTGTCTCCGGCAAGCTCCCAGCAGCACACATCTGCTCTCGTTGGGGGTCAGCCCAGACTGAGCTGAGCTGCTCCATCTTATACTGTGGTTCCAGCTGGAGCATGCCCAGCAGGGGTGAGGGTGTGTGGCTTGCTCAGCCCATAGCAGGGGGTTAACCCCCTCTAGCCCCGTGTGGGTTAGGTACACCCATTACAGGGGGTTTACAAATAATTCACCCCCAGCTGTGGGGTGTATACTGCAATTCCTCATAGATAGCTCACGACTAATGAATCTCACTATAAACTCTGTAGTACAGATCCCCAGCTGATATAAATTGGCTTATAGTTTACACCAGGTGAGGATCTATATATTGCTAGTTTGGAAAAGATAGCATGTATTATCAGCACAGACAAGGGTACATGGAAGCCAACCCTAATTCTTTCATGAGGTCAACCATTGTTTTAATTCATGCCTTTCCACTGGACAAAATAAAAGTTTTCTTTAATAAGAGTGAAAAATGTAACGACAGCAAACATAAATAAGACCATTAGAGGCAGCTAAAATATACCCCCATTGCCTTATTAAAGCCTGTAAATCAACCTGACTATATTGATTCACATGCAACGCCTTGGCACATAATAAATAATCAATGCTACCCTGGGAGTTTGTCCATACACAGTGCTCCCTCCAGTTATGAATTACCAAGTGATTGTTTTTCTGGAACTGAGTGTGGTTGCTTTGCTCTGAAATGATCAGCTATACCGCATATTTGTGAGCTTGATGTAAAGCAGAAGAGGCTACAAAAGGACAAAATATTTCTTGGCCTTATGAGAAGCATAAAGATTCAAATAAATAATCTTGTTCTAAGTGCTGTTCATCTGGGAATTAAATACCTTTATTTTGAGGGAGGGGAAAAAGGTGGTAAAACGTGGACTAAAAATATAATAAGGTTTGACCTTGTTCAAACAGAAATCAGATTGCTTTAGACATACTGAAATGACAATGTATAAAGCCTCCTTTAATGGGAGTTGACTAGCAAAATTTTCCTAAGAAAAGGCAACTCATTTAAGTGTTTCTGAGTTTTATACTGAAGGTGCTGAAGGCTCTGTTATAAATTTGGCTACCTCCGCATTGCATACAATGTATAATTATTTTAGTATAAACTGCACAAAGGGACAATATTTTAACCAAAGGCATAAAACAAAAGATTTCAGTTGAATTCAGTCTGAGGCTCGGTCAAGATCTGATCCTCTCTTTGGTTGGCCACTTTACACAAAGCTGAATAAGTACTTTTTAAAAGCCTCATCAAAGAGGTGGGCAATGTCTTCAAAAGCAAGACACTTTAGTCTTTGAAAATGTAGTTCATGCATATATTAAAATATTGCAACAAAAGGTTATCCTGGCAGCACTTTTATCACCTGGTCTTTGCATTTTAACAGAGCATCAAGAGGAAAAGTCTCTGGATCATCGGAAATAATTCCCCTTAATATTCATAGGATAAAAGGAGCTATCTGTCTATCACCATGAGTATTGTTCTTCCTCTTCACCCAAGAAATTAGCCAGTAATCAGGGCCTAACTCGTTTTTTTCTCCCTGTTAGTAGGAAAAATTGATGAGAGGAGTCAGGTATTTCTTTGGTGCAAACTAACATAGTGCTGTTTCTGTGAACACAGTAGAAACAAACCCCATGTCCTTGTTCAGAAATCCGCCTGGGCCTTTTCAAGAAGCACTTTGCTCAAAAGCTCTGCCCCGTGGCTTCAACCCAGGGCCATGCTCACAGCTGCTTCCGCTGCCTTCTCCTTGCTGTCCTGTTCCTTTCACACACACAGAGACACCTGGGGCGTGTCCCCACTGCCATGTCCGCTCGTGGTGTAACTCCGTTTTTGCCCCTAACCTGACTCCTATCCAGACACAAAAACCTGTCGCTCTAGTCAAGAGGTGCTTTAAGGTGGAGCTCGCGGGCTCGTTTGGAGGGCCTGGGACGGGGGGGATGAGACTGACGCTCACATGCTGCCGAAACTTGAGCTCCTAACCCAGTGGGGCTGGAGTGACCCCCCGCTCCTCAAGTGCCCGGCTTAGCTGTGGCGGCTCTGGCTGGGCGGTGGAGTCACTGTGGGGTGATCACTATCACAGACGTGCAGGGGACCTCAACCAGTCACCTGGTCCCGTCCCCTGCACCCGAGGCAGGACTCGGTACTAACTAGACCATCCCTCGCATGCAAAGACAAGCCGCCGCCAGCGGCAGCCAGTCCGCTCCTGCCTTCCCCAGCCTCCTGGGGAGCGGGGGGCTCTGCTCCGGCCTTGCCATGCGGGCCTTGGGGCTCTCACCAGGCGAAGGGGGCACTGGCTTGCTCCCTTCCCCGGGCCGAGGGGTGCGCACCACAGGCATGGGCCGGGCGTGCCTGTAACACCTGCCCGGGCCTGGCCTGTCTCTGCGGGCGAGCTCCAGCCAAAGGGGCTTGTGCTGCATGGCTCCAGCCCGCCGCGGGTGCGGGCGAGCCCCGAGCTCGGCTCCGCCTCCCGCCCCGGCTCGCCGCGGAGCTGTCCAGCGCGCAGTGCTGAATCCGCCGCTGGTCGCTGCCGGAGCGCGGCCGGCTCAGCGCAACCCCAGGCCCCCCCACCCCGGAACGGCCCGGCCGGAGAGCTTGGGACGTTCAGCCCAGCCCCGCCCCGCCGGGAGCCTCCGAGCCCGCGGGGCTGCTGCCTCCCGCTGCCCCTTTGGCCCCCGAGCTCGGAACCCACCTGCCTCCCGCAGCTCAGGCTGCCCCGGGTCTCCGGCTGGGAGAGGGGCTGCCCAGGGGACTGCAGGCAGAGAAAGCCGGAGCCCCCGCGCTGAGCTCCAAGGGGGGAAACTTTGCTACTAGCCGCGAAAACCAGAAAAAGTGCGAGAGAGAATATTGACCAGGTCCTAGGGCAGGGGAGCAGGAGCTGACCCAAATCCCTTGCAGTCCTTTTTGTTTAGTGTGTGTGCGGGGGAGAGACAAAGGACCTGCTTTATTCCATAGATACTCCACGTCTGGGCTGTTGGAAATTGCCACCTTGCTTCAGCCTCTGCACAGCGCTTCACTGAGCCCTGGACAGCGACCGAGCTGCAGAAAACATCTTTGCTCCGAAGTCAGTTTCCTTACAAAAAAAAACAACCCCTGACACACCCCAAAGCGTGAAGCTCTGGCAATTGCTGACTCAGTTTCGTTGGCAATAACAGCACGTTTCCCACCAGCGATTCCTGGTTTGTTGGGGTTTACACTCCTGTGCGTTCAGGGAAAGTGCCAAGGAAAATGGGACAGCCTGGTGGAATAAAGCTCTGAAAAGGGTGGGAGAAGCCACGGTGAAGAGTGGTGCTGTTGTGGATATACAGGACAAGAAGTGTTGCCAGCTCTCTGCTCCAGTGAGTCGTATGGCTTGAAGGTAAGACCTTTTTTTTTTTCCTCCTCAAGTAATATGGATGGCACAGATGCCATGGGGAAGAGATGGACAGACGGAGCTAAGGTGTAGATTGGGTTTTTAACTTTATTTCCCCGAATTTCAAAACTGCAGTGAAAATTCTCTTCTACAATTTGAATCAACCCCCACCCCTCACAAAAACCTAATTTTTCATGATTCCCCCCACCCCCATTTTCAGCCAACTCTATAGATAAACCACAGTAAGATGCATTTATTGTTGCCAAAGGAACACACTGTTCTCATTAGAAGTGTAATGCTTATTTTCTCTCTCACACACACATACACACAGGAAACAAAACAGGGCAAACTCCCAATTAAAACGTTTAGACAGAGGAGAACACATCTAGGGTTCACTCCATTCCCCTGGATGCGCTCAAATCAGGGAATCCAGCATATTGTTGGTGTCATATCCCAAGGATAAAAATCAAGGTCTTTAAGGAAAAATGTTTTTTTCTTATGCCATTTAGTATTTTACCTCAAGTCAGAGCCACATCATCCCTTATTTATTTCTCAGCACAATAAATGAGGCAGATCTTTATGATGAAAATCTGTTTTTAATGATGGAGGGGAATTTGTCGTCTTCACCTTTTCCTGAATGAGGTTGGAAAAAACATCTTTAGGGCTATTTCCTCTAAACATTGCCAGTAGTTGTTGTGGACGATTTACAGTGACTTGTGGGGAATAAACAAATCTTCATTGTTACATTGATACTTATGTCTCTGCCACTTAGCTATGGGCTTCATCTGACTCCCACTGAAGTCAATGGGAATCTTTACAGTTGGATTGGGCCCTATCTGCCGCATTCCTGATAGAGCATTTTTGTCCAAGTTGCTAGGTGTAAATGGGTTATACACAGGTGACCCTTGTACACTAAAATTAAATCTCAGTCAGGGTAGTCAAGATGTAAGATATGGAGCAAAAGTACAAACAGTATGTTAGGACGTGGATCATGCTCTGCTGTCCATGCAAATAAAGTTTAAAGTCATTTACAAATAACCAACTAAGAAATGATACTATCCCTTGCCAACACAGGTTACATGTGTAGTTCACTGCAGAAGACGTTGAATATGTTTTTAGCATCTACACATTTGATTTAAGTGTGATTCCTTAATCACACAATGGTCTTAACAATGCACAGGCTTATACTAGATATTTTTATTCTTTCCAAAGTAAATCTTTATGGGTTGCTCCTAGCAACTCAAACTAAGTTGGCTACCTATTAGAGCTACTGCTCTTTCCCTAAAAGAGGAAAGTGCTATAAGCAGTTTCTGAGTAGCCTTAACCAAATCTGATTAGTTTATTTCTGGGGTGCATTCTTTTTCCATTCTGTTGGCTTCATTTTCATGTCTTTGGAAATTCTGTTATCGTTGAATCGCCATTCTTCACCTTGCCTGCATCCTAATCAAAAACTATTCACCTTAAGGCAAACTTTTCTTAAATTACTCCTGTATTCATTTATGAACTAAGTGAATCTCCCTCACATGCACTGTGCATGTAGTGAAAGGCATCTATGAGCTACAGAGAGTTTTTAATTCTCCAATCAATTACACTGGTGAAAATCAGGCAGGATAACTCTGTTAAAGTCATTGGAATTACACTGGTCTACGTTTTGGCAGAATCCCTCTCATTTGAGTCAATATCTCTTTATATGATCCATATAGATCTTCCTTTCTACTCACAGCTAGGTAAAGTTTCCTGTGTGATGTATCACAAAATTCCATGACATGTCACACTAAGTGCCCTATATCTATATATGCACACACATGTAGAATGCATATAGCATGCCATCATACCCACTTGTATGATATGCCTGAAGATGGTCTGAAATGTCAGACTAGCTTTATGCCCACATGCACTGTGTGTATATGCACAACATGGCTTCAGCATGACATGCCACATTTTTATATGAAGTATCTCAAGATAATCTGTGTGACCCCTTTGTTACCGTAAGGATTACTACAATCTCTTAGCTATTGTTCCATAATGAGGATAACATGTTACCACTTAAACAAAGAACATGGGGGCTTTATGCCCAGCAGCTTTTATGTGTTCAGCTATTGTTTTAAGACCGTGTATGCTGTTAGAATTTTTTAAACCACTGATATCTTCTAAAAAGCAGATGATTTTTCTTCAGGCTTCAGCCAGATTCACACGAACCACCACAAAAGCAGAGTGACTCTGGGTTAATATTCAGTACCATTTATAGGGTGGTCAATATATACACTGAAGCCAACAGCTCACGTTTTATTCGTCATTTACTTGTGTGACATGGCCTAGATGCCTGTGCAAGAGAGCAGTCCGAGGGTATAAGGATCTTTGGCCCCCTTATACCCTTATCTGGGCTACCCAGGTCCAGGCACATATGCATTTGCCAGGTTCCTCATCTGCTTACTGTCCCCTGGGTGGGACAAGTGGGCAGGGGATGGGTGGAGCCTTGACTCCTGCCTTTTGGTCACTGGCCGGAGTAGCCAAGTCCACACAGAGGAAGATCATAATCTTCTGCTGCTACAGACCAGTTGTGAACAACTAGTGCCTGGGACCAAGGAAAATGCAGGAGAGGAGCTGAGGCTGAGAGGGTTGCCACAGTCAATGCCGCCCAGGGCTACTCCTACAGTAATGCAACTTTGTGCAGGGCTTTGCCAAAAGCCACAATCTAACCCTAAGCAATTCTAGAATTGCTCCCCTTTTATGAACAGAGGCAGCAAGATTTTCAAGTCTTCTTTCCAAGGGGTCTCTTGGAATCAGTGACTTGTCAACACAGGTGGCTTCCAGAGGTCCAAAAGTCTTGAAACTTCTCATTTACACCAGTGTAAATCAGGAGTGAGCCCATTGAAGTGAATGGAGTTAGAGCAGCATAGAATTGGGCCCAGTATCTCCAGTAACTCATTAGAGCAAAGATGAACTTCCACATATACCCAGCGATCTCACAAAGGCACTGTCGCTTACCTCCTCTTCAGTCTTCATACACTAGGAAGGAAGCAGGTAGAATAATTAAACAAAGCCTTTCCATCTTTGCTGTAACATCACACAACCCTAAATTCGCATCTGCATAGGACAATTCATTTGGCATTTGGCTTCAGTGGGTCATTGTCACGGAGAGTTAGCACAAGAATCATGACTGGGACCCTACCAAATTCACAGCCATGAAAAACGCACCATGGACTGTGAAATCTGGTCTCCCCCCATGAAATCTGGTCTTGTGTGCTTTTATGTGTCATGGAAAAACGACCACGTGTTGTGTTTGGATCAGAATTGCCTGAGGCCCCTTTATTTTCAAGCATGCACGGGGGGTACCAGTGAACTGGCAGTCCACCCTGAAGACAGATTTTTTTAGTAACTTATATAGCAAAAAACCACAATTAGTAATACATATTTCCTGGTTAACATTATTGCCATAATTGGAATACACCTTCCATAAAAGGGAAAACAGCACAGCCAGCTTTCCTGTTATTTGCAGTTTGCCCTTTGCGGTTGCAAGCTTCCCCTAAAACTAACAGTGGGCAGTTATGAATCATAAGCCTTGTGATTATAGATAGTTCTGCTTTTGTACTTTTCCTTCACCCAACCTTCAAAAATCCCTTTTCTTCCAGTTAACTTGACTAATGTTCAGGGCTGAACCAAAGTTCAGGCCCGAGTCAAAGTTTAGGCCCTAGCAATTTTTCCACTACATACCCTACACTATACAGATTTCACAGGGGAGACCAGCGCCAGAGAGTGGAGGCTGCTGAGTGAGGGCCCAGCTGTGCAGGCAGCAGTGCAGAAGTAAGGGTGGCAATACCATCCCGTGCCATCCTTCCTTCTGCGCTGCTGCTGGTGGCAGCTCTGCCTTCAGAGCTGGGCTCCCGGCCAGCAGCCGCCGCTCTCCAGCTGCCCAGCTCTGAAGACAGAGCCGCCGCCAGCAGCAGCGCAGAAATAAGTACCCCCCCACACACACACAATAACCCTACAACTCCCGCCCCGCCCAACTCCTTTATACTGAAATCATGAAATTTACTATTTTAAAAATCCTATGACTGTGAAATTGACCAAAATGGACCGTGAATTTGGTAGGGTCCAAATTGTGACTATTGATCAATTACAAGCGAAATATGCCCTCCCTACTACTCCCTCAATCCAACAGAGTCAGTTTAGTCATTAGTGGTCTCATTCTCCACTGCCCTGCACCTTGTCCAGACATTTGCACCTGAGCCAACTGTAGCCTCTTTTTAAATTTCATTGCCAGTTCTGGGTTAAACCACAGTGGGAATTCAGCTCCTGTTCCAGTTTCAAGCTCAACAGGGTGAAAAACCACCTCCAGTGCTTCTCTCAAATCGGGAGGCTCTGGGACCACACGAAGACCAAAGAGAGAGTGACCACAATCACAGGTATAAGCTCTAGTCTGTACTAACAGGTTTTATTAAGGCTATAATTAAAATGACAATCACCCATTGGTGTGAAATGCTACCAGATCAGCTTTTTACATTCAGTTTGCATAGGGGTAAATGATGAAATAGGGTGTAGAGCAACAGAAAATCAAACCCTCTATTTTCTCTAATAAAGCAGACATAATAGGAAAATTAAGGAAGGTGTAGCATGTTTTCTCTTCTTTAACTTTCACCTTCCTATGAAAGAAGCTAAGGGACTCACCTCCCTACTCAATTTTAAATATGAAACCCCAAACCTTCCTTTAAAGAGTTTGTAATATTCTGATTTCAGAGGCAGCTTGGAGTGTCATATCTTTCAATCCCTTTCCATTTAAGAAGGAACCAACACCTTACTCTCAGAAGCAGTTATTGTCTTGGATGCCTCAATTTTGATTCTTCAACATTTTATTCACGTGTGGTGGTCATACCATGAAACCTCATGCTATTGGATGGAAAATCTTTAATCCTATTGGACAGCTAACAGTCTCTATTTCAGATAACAACCCAGACGACCCTTTGGGTGGAGGACCTAGATACACCCAGATATGGATTGACTTATGTCTAAGCTTCCTCCGTCTCTACCACTGGCATCCAAAAGTGTTAATAGGAAACTCTTTACTGTAGCCAACTTGAAATAGTTGGTTCCACAACACAGAGAACATCCAGTTCTGGGGATTTTTTTTATCTTTTTCCATAAGAGAGACTAGAATATTATGAAGCTACATAGGAACCTATTTACAAACTTTGCAGAAATAGAGACTAGCACATGGAAGCCTGATCTCCTTGCTTCCTGGTACAGCATAGCTGCCAAACCACGTTCTTGCTTTATCCTGCACATGCTAATGCTAAATCTACCCCTCTCTCTGACCCATCTCTTCACCTGAGCTACCTTGTTATTTTAAACTTAGTGGATGAACATTGCTTACTTGGGCCCTGATATAGCAAAGCATTTAAGCATGCACATAACATCAAATGCAGGAGTAGTTCTCTAGGCACTACCCTATAGGTAGAAGTGGGATGTGGAATGTGCATTGACCTTGTATTGGCCCTCTGAACAGGGGTGAATTTCAGTCCCTGTGCATTGATTTCTTATTAACCGTGTTGCAAAATCTGCAAGTGATATCTGTTTCTCACTTTTTGTGCAACAGACATTTAAACAAGTTTAAGATGACAGGATAAGGGAGGGGATGCAGTAGATTGGACTCTAAACAAATTCAAGACAGAGTTTGGAGAATTAGGGTCTGCACTGAAGAGATTTGACTGGGGTCTGATTCTCCCCTGCACTGAAACTTACAGGGGAAAGCTTTTAGCATCCACAGTTGTTCTGGCTAATTCTTCAGTAACACACAAATGAGCTTGATTAATTTGACTCTCCAGCATGTTGCTAACTAGATTCTAAAGGGGAAGGCAACTGTTTAAGTCTTATCAAAGGCGTCACTCCTTACGCTGTTACAAAACCAACCAATATTCTATCTAAAATGGTTGCTAATAAGTATTAACTCCTCTTTCAGTTGTTCCACATCAGTCATGTTTTCTCTTGCTGTCCCTCATGTGCATATTTTTAGCTTCATTATTTCTTTGAAGATGTGCCTGAGTGATCTGTTACTTATCTGCTTGTACATACCTCCCAATTATCTTTGTGGGTATTTTTCTCTCCATCCCCCTGGAATGGGTTTATTTCTGGTTTACTCTTCTCCGATGCTTTCCATGTGGGTATGTGGGTGGCAGCATGTTCTTTATCAAAGCAGAGAGACATGATTAGTCCATTCAGAAAATGTAAATGCAGCTGTGTGTGTTATGCAGCATTTGGACAAAAAAAAATAAAAAATAGACTAAGCGGCAACAAAGCCAGTCAATAATAAGACACAATGTTAAGCCCTATAGGTAGTCCAGAGTAATCATGAATTGAGTCACATTTTAAGTTCCCAGTGGCTTTAAATGAACATGCTGAATCTGTGTAAAACTGTTTCATGACAGCTTATCAAGATGCAGTCCAAAACTAGCAGAATAAGTGAAATGCATTGTGAGTGTCCGTGCTTTGTAACCAATATTAATTTTGATTCATAGCTCCTTATCTGTTGTGTGTGGCTTCATTTATTCCAAACCTCAGTCCCACAATGGCAAATACTGCCGCTTTACAGGTTTCAAATGTTGGAAATATTTTTTCATTGAAAGATGTATTTTATTTTACTGCATATTTCAAGAGATTAAGTGCTAATACCATGGATGTGTAATTAAAATAAATTATACAGAGAGGTTGCAGTGCATCCATCAGGGTTACAAAATGGAATTCTTAACAACTAAGTAGTGTGAATGTGTTCACATTCCCTTGAATGCTAGAACTGAGATCTAGAATCACTCAAGTCACATTTACTAACTCATATCACACCATCTAAATTACCATTGTGCATTGGTTATTCACCCCAAAAATACTTGGGATTCCTTATGAGAATCAGAATTTATCAATTTAAGATTCTATTTATCTTGGGAACTTATCTGGCCTCTATTACTGCAGTATCTGAACACCTCAAGTCTTTAAGGTACTTATCGTGGTGAAGTGCCGTTATTCCCATTGTAAAGATAGGAAACTGAGGCACAGAGAGGATAAGGAACTTACTCAAGGACACAGAAAACCTGTAGTGGAGCAGGGAACTGAAACTAGGTGTCCCATGTCCTAGATTAGTGCCTTGACCACTTTCTTTTCTGACATTCTCAGACCTGGATCCCTCACTCCCTATTCAGGGGCCCAAATAAGTGACCCAATTTTGAGGCGTAATGAGTTCTCAAATCTCATTGCTATTAGTGGGAGCTACAGATGTCCTACACCATTCTGAAATGGGCCACTTTTATTTGGGTGCCTAAATGTGGAGTTAGGACCCTAATTTTAGACATCCACGCTTTAAAACGTTGGCCTACAAAAATTACACAAATTATGGTTAAATTTAAAGAAACAGTGATAAGGGCACCATTCCTGTCCCCCATTTAAAATCAGCCGCATGCTGTTAAACAGCAAAAGTCACTTTTTTCCTATGACAAGCATCCAAATGAATCATTCGTATTCTCCCTGGGGTAAAGGGAGCTTGCAAAATGTGTTTGCAACTGTACAGAAATACTTCTTCAGCTCACAATGACACCAAATGAACGTGTAAGTGCCTTATTTACAGTTTCTGAATTACATACTGATAGGAATAATTAAAGCCTTTTAATTAGGGAAATCAAAAAGTCAACACCAAAATCCCCACGTTAAGGAAGAGTTCTGCAGACTATTAGCTATTAGTATTATTACGATTATTATTTTGTTCTGTGTTTGTAAAGCACCTAGCACCATGGGGTCCCGGTCCAATACTGAGGTGCCTAGGCCCTATTGCAATGCAAATAAATAACAATTTATTATAGGAGTAGTATTTATTTACAGTTGCACAGAGGTAGCACCAGTCAACTATTAAGTACCCATTATCCTAGCTGCTGTGAAGACTTGGAGTAAAAACACTGTCCGCGATCCAAATGCTCACAAAATAATTACTTTAAAACTATTTGTTGTGGTAATGCTAGCATGGGGATTGGTGTAACCGGCAGAGATAAAGTTATTTAATGGAAAGATTCCCATTGGCTTCACTGAATGTTGGACTAAGCCCTTAGAGAGGTGGGGACAGATCCTCAGCAAGTGTCAATCAGTGTACAGGTCGGTCGCATCTTAGGCGCATTTAACGTGTGCGATTTCAGCTTTACATGGTCGGCAAAAACAAGAAAAAAAAAAAAAAAAAAGAAAAATAACAATTTAAATACTGTTTCTGTAGTGCGGGCGATTCCGCCCGCCATTACACTCAATGTAATTTTGACTATACGCGGTTTTCGCTTTACGCGCTGACCGCGGAACGTAACCCCAGCGTAAGATGAGACAGACCTGTAGTTGCACTGGCTTCAATAAAGATAGGCCCATTTAAACAAGATGAGGATCTGGCCCAAGCTTTGTAGGTTTCATTCACATCAGGTATTTTCCCAACTCTGGATGGCTCCTAAATGAGCTTTTCTTCACTTCACTCTCATGTTCTTTACAATGTTGCTTCATAGTCTATCCTTTATATTTCTCCAATTTCACAAATTGTTTTAAATTGCTGAGTGTAAAGCAGCCCCCTGAGAGTCACAATGATTGTTCATTTGGCATGTCTGTTTCCAGCAGGATATGTGCCAATTAAGAGGATTTGACTGTCCTTGTCAAAGATGAAAACATCCCTATGGGGCACATGTGGGATGTGGGATGTTAGAGGAGTCTCTGTTATTTCCAAAGGCAGTTTTGAAACTCTTGATCATAATGTTGTTCCTGAAGTGTTGTAACTACTCAGGTTGTTTGAAATTTTCTGTCAAAACATTTTTTCCCATGGAAAACTGGCTTTTGGCTAAATTAAATTTTTCAAGGAAAGTTTCTGCTTCCCTCAAAAAAATGTCATATTTCATTAGAAAACTGAAACCCCCACAGTCCCCACCCCCAGAAAATTTCAGCCAAACTCTTTTTGCTCTTTGGCAGTTTTGGAGTGACATTTTTCAGTTTTAATCCCTGGAATAACTGGTTTTCTGGTTTCCAACCGGTTACTAAAAAGTCAAAATTTTTCTGCTGAAGATTTTTGGTTTCTATCAAAATTTTCTGCAGGAAAAAGCAAAACATTTTTTAGAATACAACACTGTCCATTTCCACTTGTAAGATAGATCAGTTGTGGAAAATGCAGCCCATGCCACATTGATGGGTAATCCTGAGGGGTGAAAGAGCATTCACACATGTCGGGCTTTCATTTATCTGTGAATTCCTTATTCTTTGTATCCAGGAGATATTGTTTACCTATCTGCAGGCAGCTCTTCCCACTGTCAATTAAGAATCTACACATACAGATGCTAGGAAGAATGTTATTCTCCAATTGCTTCATTGATTCAAACAAAACTATTGAATGTTACCCACAGCACAATCAATGGACATTGCCAAGCTCCAGTCCTGTCCTTGTTACCTTCATTAAATGTAAGGGTGGTAGCTTTAGTAGCTTTTAGGATATCCATCTCTGCAATGGATGTGACACTAGACAGATGTCCCAAGCTTCATCAGAACAAATATATATATGGAAAGCCCCTGGGGCCAAAACAAAGAGAGAGGCTTGAGGGGAGTATAACTGATGTGCTCACACAAATCAGTCTGGAGCCTGTGAACCATGGCAGCGAAACAGGATACACGGGGAACTGTGTGACTCTGTTTGGTTAATCACATATAAAGACTTTAACCTTTAGGTCTACTAGTTCCAAGTTGCTCCCATCTTGTGTCAGTTTGGTGCTACATACGATATTGTACGGAGACTCACTCCAGTTACTAGTGGGATAAGTATCCACAACTGACCCCGTTGCCGGAAGTCTCAGCAAAGACACCAAGGGCTGAATAGCCCACTGGAGTCAATGGAGCTAGGCGGATTTACACCGAACCAG
This sequence comes from Platysternon megacephalum, assembly GCA_003942145.1. Taxonomy (NCBI): domain Eukaryota; kingdom Metazoa; phylum Chordata; order Testudines; family Platysternidae; genus Platysternon; species Platysternon megacephalum. The sequence continues at coordinate 2,574,898 of QXTE01000204.1, read as the reverse complement.
GAAACTGGCTCATTGTCTAAACTTTTGTCAAAAAAAATTTCACCCTCCTGTTGTAACCCTTTGTTTTAACATTTTCCAGACCAAGGAAGCGTTGCACTCAAGAGAGGAAACTCACCAGTAATTTTACAGCGTTAAATAGCTTTACGTAAAGTTAGAAGATCATGAGACAGTTCCTGTGGCTATCAACAGATGCATTTCACCGCAAAAACAAACAAACAACCAAACAAATCCTGGGAACTGCCCCATTACGTTTATTTGTCAGGACTGTGAGCTCCAGCGGGAAGATGCAGGGAACCAGGAATGTAGTAAGGTGTGTGAAGAGAAACACGTGCTTACCACACTGCTTTAATCGACTTTCTCATCAGCTCTGAAGGAACATAAAGGTCTCCTGCTTGGAGCTTAGCAGTTCACCAATGTCCCCCCGTGCTTAGGTTTAGGCTTCTATGCTGGAGTCACCCTCAGCAAATAGCAAAATGGGCCACGTTTATTCCTCATTTATGAGGATGATGAATAAAACAGCCAATGAAGACAGCATGGTCAGGGCATCAGTGGTTCATTTGTGCCTTATTTCCCCAATTACTCATACCCAGCATTTAATAATTAAAAACATTACTGGGTCTTTATGGCATTTGAATCTGAAAGATGATATGCTCCCAAGTATAATGGGATGGAAACATTCATGAATATATAGAGCTCTGTTAATGAGTTTTTGGAATGAAATGGATAAGGGAATAATACATATTTCATAACTAGAGCCAGTCCCAACTATTAGTTATAAATAATATTCATTATGGTAGCCCCTAACTGAGATCAGGGCCCCATTGTAATACATACTATGAGACAGTCCATGCCTTTAAGAGCTTACACTCTAAATAGACCTGACAGACAAAGGAAACAAAGAGGGACAAACTGACTTGTCCCTAGGTCACAGTCAGGATTAGCCCCCCTCGCTCCTGGCTCTCAGTCTAGGACTCTATCCGCTAGGTCATGCTATTCTCTGAGCCCTACTGAGCCTCTCACTGACAGTGGGTTTACACCAATGTAACTGTACTGAGGCAATTGGAGTAACTCCTGATTTCCACTACTGGAAGTGGGTGAAGAAATAGGGTCTGATGCAATGCCCACGGAAGTCAGTGGAATCTCCGATCTCTGGGCTTTGGCTCAGACCTGATTAATGTAGCCTTTTTGGTGGTTATCAAATCATCCCTGAACTGATCCTATATTTGTAAAACTATTTTGATGATTATGTGATGAAGGTGTTTGATTAATAGTTTTCAGCCTAGGGTTTATTTACAAGTGTTTGCTTCAGACATTCAGCATTCGCTATCCATCTTGTGACGGGTCACGTGGCACTGTTTCTGCTCCCTGATAGGATGAGTGAAAGTTTTAGAAAAGGAGAACAAATACAGAATAGTGAGCTGTCATGACAAATATTTTGTGCTATAAATTGTACAGCGTTCAGGATATGTGGACATTTTCAAAAATGCCAGGCAATGATCTAAATACACACAAATAATATGACCTCAAGTGAACCAAACCGGGTGAGTTTAAAAAAGTGTTCATAAATCATTCTTTGTGAAATACTCAACTCACTACCAGTGCTAACTGCTGAGACAGCACAGTTCATGGAGACTGCACTGGATGGGACGACAGGACACCTGAGTCCTGTTCATCACTTTAATGCTGATCTGCTGTTTTGTCTATTTAGACCAGTGGTGCCCAACCTTATTACACAGGAGGGTCACAAACCCAAGCACAACCTTGTGTGGGCCAAACAGATACGGGTTCATATGTATTTAGAAATAAACACGCTATGTACAGTATTGTCTATTTAAAAACAAATAGAGAAAACAGTGCATAAAACGTGCATCAGAATGATAGAAACATTAGGTTTGGACATTAGGAAAAACTTTTTCACTAGTAGGGTGGTGAAGAACTGGAATGGGTTACCTAGGGAGGTAGTGGAATCTCCTTCCTTAGAGGTTTTTAAGGTCAGGCTTGACAAAGCCCTGGCTGGGATGATTTAGTTGGGGTTGGTCCTGCTTTGAGCAGGGGGTTGGACTAGATGACCTCCTGAGGTCCCTTCCAACCCTGAGATTCTATGATTCTATGATTCTATGAAAATGGAGAAAACCAGTAAACGCAACTAAACCAAAATGACGTAAACATGATGACAAAGCACTAATGAAGCAGCCACTAGTCTATTGTGTTGAAGCAGGCCGCGGGCCCTATGAAATGCTCTGGTGGGCCGTGTATGACCTGTGGGCCCTAGGTTGGGCGCCTCTGATTCAGACTGTAAGCTCTTGGGAGCAGGGACTGTCTGATGCTTTTACATAGAACCTGGCACAATGAAGTCCCAGGCTAGGAGCCACTGCAATGTCAACCCTAATAACTAACTGACAGACATTTCTTACTTCTTTGCATTTGGATTCCAGAAAATCTGCATAGAGCTTTTTTTTTTTTAAACTTTAAAACAAAACCTTAGCAGTCCAACAGGGACAGTGTTTATTCACATGGGGTGAAATTCACCTCTGTGGAGAGGATCAGCACAAGGCCCCAGCAGCATTTAAATCTGACTTAAGCCAATTGTTTTTTGCCCCTCTGCACAGGGTCAATTTCATCCCAATACAGTTAACTGGGTCTTTCGCTACAGTAGCAAGACCCATGACCCAGCCATTACTTCTAATGGCTCTTCAGCGCTGCGGCAGAACTCCTGTGCTTTGAAGCCCATCTGCTTCGCAAGGCATTGACAAATTGGACTTTATTTGAACACATATGGCTGGAATAACCTTTCCCATGTCTCAGGGCTTTGTCAGTATTGCTAGCGTTAAGTGATTTGCAGTAAGGTGAGAAGCAACAGATATTTCAAGGAAACAGGGAGCTAACAGCATTGCTGGGGTGTCTGCCCCGGTTCTCAAAATGGGGAGTTCCTACCAGCCTGTAGTTTGGGGGCAACTTGCTGCCCTGCACAATCATCGCAGCCAGGGCCTGGATTCCCACAGGCCTAAATTCTGTCCGTATTTGAGGTCACCCTGCTCTCTCCACGTAGGCAGAAGCATTTCTCTGTAATTACCCTTTTCCAGGGGAACTTGCCCAAACACCCATCTCCTCTAGTTGCTGCTTAATCCCACGAAGCAGAAAGCAAATCAAGACAAGAGAAAAGAAGCAATGAGTGTGACTGAGATCTCAGATAGTTTGGGATAGGAAAAGAAACAGACGGACAAACGGCCAGCAACCAGCTTTGCTGGGACTTGCAGATAAGGAAGAACACAAAAGGAAAGAGGAGAGGCTGTGGAGTTTGTGTTCAGTCCTTAAGAAGTTCAGAAGAAAAGAAATGCAAGCATCCGAGAGTCACACAACACAGAGAGCTGGGGCCTGAGTGTATTGGACACGTGCCACTAGATACAAGATGCTTCCATGGAGATCTTATGAGGGGATGCAGAGCCCAGGCTTGCAGTTTATAGCTGTAGTAATGGCAACAGATTATGATGTGAGGATGATTGCCCGTCATTGCTCTGTCACATGCTCCTGTCACACTGGCCATTTCTCTCCAGTGGGATACAGCCACTGGATCTCAGCACCCCGACGCGAGCCCCAAATGACAGGGCCTCGCTGCAAGCCACTCCTCCTCTCAACATTTTTCTCTCCGACCAGCAGGAGGAGTTTCTATTTTCAAAGCTGCCTGCTCTCTCTCATGCCATAGGGCTCAGCTCAACGAAGAACGGAACCCAAAGGCAAACTGAATCCAAACCTTCTCACATGCTCAGAAAATCCTATTTGGTTCACTTCTCTCCCAACCCCCATTTTCATGCACATCACAAAACCCACAGTAGCTGATCCCAGATGAATGAGTTACAGGAGACATGGTTTCCAAGAGCCTAAGTTATTTGGTTTGAGTAAATCCACCCCCCGTTTCCTTTAACAGACCCTTTCCTACAGGTTCAGTTCCCAGGTTAGGTGAAACCAAATACATCCACTAGTCTAGGTTACAATGCATAACTAGGAATCCCTTACTACTTCCCTCCACTCCCGTTGCTATTCCACTCTTTCCACAGAGCAGGTCTAGACTTAAAATGCTGCATCAGCACACCTCTGCCGCTGTAGCGCTTAATTGAACACGCTCCTGCGCTGACAGTAGGGTTATCATATTACAGGTTCCCCAAAAGAGGTCACTGCCAGAGGAGGTATGAGGGAGGTTACAGTTGGGGGGCGTACCTGCAGTGTGGCAGGGTGGCTGGGCCCAGGAACCAGCACCAGCCAGTCAGCACCTCCCTGAGGGCCCCCCTTGGGCCAGGGCTGGCGGGATTCGACAGCCGCGATCCGGCAGCCGCAGGGAAATGGACCAATCAGGAAGCAGACCAATCGGGGCTCTTTCTGAGCTGCGGCATCTGCTCTGCAAAAGTCCTGGACATTGACTCGTATTTGAAAAATCCGCCTGGATGGAGGGCCAAAAAGGGCAACGTCAGCATAGTTCATCCACCTCCCCAGAAGGTGGTAGCTATATTGATGGGAGAAGCGCTCCCACTGACCGCGCACTGTCTACACAGGGGGCCAGGTTGGTATAACTACGTCGTTCAGGGGTGTGGATTTTTCACACCCCTGAGCAATATAATTGTACCAGTCTAGGTCTGTAGTGTAGACCTGGCCTTAGTCTGTGATTTAGAAAACATGGCCTTCAGCAACTGATAGTTAATTGTCAACAGGTAGATTTCACCTGTCCTGATTGCAAATGATTGGTGTACTTCTATTGTCTGGGCCAAATAGTGGGTAATCATCCCTGCTGGTGTGAATGGGTGCAGCTCCCTTCACTTCAATGGATTTCTGCACATTTACACCTGCAGAGAATTTGTCCCAGTGTTTTCTGACCTATCACCCACTAGCAGGGAGGAGGAAGGCATCATTTCCATAAGAGTTAACCCTTAGCCTTCCAGCCTGGCAGGCTGTGTTCCATCCACAATGTTTGCACTGGCTCTTTAGCCATGCTAGAGATGTGCCAGACCTGCAAATGAGATCCACTATTTCCCTTTCTGGCACATACTGGTACCTCTGGTGCAAACATCAGCTACATGCTGAAACAAGTCCCAAAAGGTCAGAACCTGAGCCAACTTCACCTTAATCATCCATAAAGGATAACTAGTTATTTACATTTATCCCCATAGTAACTGGGATGTCAGAGGGATCTGTGAGCAATAAGTAGCCCATCAGATTACCTGTTTCCACATATAGGTCCCCAAAATTAAAACAAACCCCAGGAGTCAAGAAATCTAGAAAACTAATGGAAACAAGGCAGAGCAAAGCTGTCTCTAAAGAGGATGTTTCCTAAAGTTCTTCATAAAGTGTCCGATCATCTTTAAGGGAAAAATTAGCTGATGGCCCAAAATAGAGAAAGATCATGTCAGATTCTTCTCCAAATTGCCAGTGTCTGGAAAGGCTCTGGAAATCTCACAAGAGCAGGCTTCCTAGTAAGAGCTCCAGGAGAAAAATACAGCAAGAACATCCAGTATTTCAGCTTCTAGTACCAACTGAAAGTTGGAAGTGCCAGGATGCAAGGAAATAAAAAGGAAAAGGAGAAATACCCCACGGAAGGGCAGTGTATTGACTGGGGTTTGATTCTGAGCTTTAGACGATGGTTTGAGTCACTCTTTGCCTGAACGGATGCACGTGTGGAGACTGATTGTTGGTCTGGCTCAAGGCTTTTGTTTGGTTTCTGGAATGGTTTCTATATACTGTAGGACCTGTTCCATGGAGGGCCAGATAGTGGTGGAGGCACCAGGCTGCATGCACATTGCTTCAGGGGGAGCTGCGGTTGCTGCACTGTACAAATAGTTCTCTTCATCAAAAGCCAGTTTAAGTCTTCCAAGCATGGAGTCCTTTCCTGTCATTACTCAGCACACAGTAGATGGAACAATGCTCACTGGGCGTTTTGCTTGTATTAAGGATTGGACCTATAGCATGTAGGTAAAACAGAGTAAAGAAGAGTATTAGAGTGGCTGTTTAGCCTCAGCATTACTTCCATTTGAGTTTCAGGGTTTGTGACAGACCTTTAGGGATAAATCCTGTTCTCATTTTCAAACAGGTCCAATTTCCATCATTTCCCCCCCAGCATCACTGAGAGCAGGATTTTGCCCTTAGTGATTAGTGCAAATGGGATTTATTGGAGCTATAGAAAATATGCTGCCTCTGTTAACTTCCAGCCCAGATTAAAAAGTGCTGCCTGTGTGATCTCGTGCAGATGAGGGAGGGTCACTGTGACACATCTGGTTACAAAAAGCCTTTGCTCCAAAAGGATAGGTAGTTTTCAGATTCACAAGAGTCTACTTTCCCCTTGGAAGTATCAGCCTGAAGCAGTTTGCTCTGTGCTGCCCAGGGGCCTTAGGCAATAGGCTGGAATCCTGGAAACGGACTCTGTTGTTAGGTTACGGTCTGCACAGGTACTGTAATTGGACTTCCGGATCCTAATGAGCTAGACTGAGAGTTGACGCAGTCATTGGGGAGATGGAAGCACTGAATGGGACAGCCACAAGATAGCACAGACACTGCAGAGCTCTCCCTCCATCTTAGCTTGGGAGGAGAGGAGGTGTGTTTGCAACCACTTGGAAAAACCTGTAGAAAACCAGCAGTTTATAGCAGGGCTCTTCTGTTGTATTTATTTGTGCTACCCTAGCAAGCAGCGGGTGATGGGGAGTGGTTGCGCTGGAGATAACCATCATGTCACCAACAAAGGGAAATGACCCCGAATGGGGAATGAGCAGCAGGCGCTGATGGATTCTAAGGAACAAGAGTCCAATTTTACACTCCCAGTATATGGAATAGGGAGTTCAAGGCTGGCATTTTCAAAGAGCCTAAAACAATGAGGTGCCCAAGTCACCTTGGAAGTCAGTGAGAGTTGGGTGCCTAACTACCTGGGTCTTCTTGGAAAATCCCATTCTAAAACACTGGCTGGATTAGCCCCCAGATGCTTTTCCTCCCCTGCTATCAACTGGATGTGCCTTCATAAGCAATGGCCCTCAGAACACAGCTGTGAAGTAAGTCAGGGGAATAGTCAGTGGATTGCTACTGACCCAGGAATATTGTGGGTGCGGGGGGCCAGGGGTGAGGGGTGGGAAGCTCTCCGCCTTCTCGATTCACTTTCTTAATGAGGGTTTTGTTGCAGCCTTGATGAGTCACACAGGGGCCATGCTCTGTGGAATTATGTGATCTAACATGGCACGTCCTGTCACATTGCATCTCGCAGTAACTCAGCTACGGGATGCCTCATTGCTTCACAGGCTGCCTCCCTGCTGTAGATTCAGATGGGGAAGATCTCTCCCAGGGTGCAGAATGGAAGGGAGTGTGAGTTAATTGCACCATAATTTCGCACTGGATTGTATGTGCATTTTCATTCCCCAGCCTCTGCAGTTTGGATGTCGCCAGGAAATAGATCCCTGTTGAATTTACACCGGGCTTGGATTGCTAATGGCAACACTAAATAATATGGGTCCCAATAGCGAGAGCTATGATACACCATGTAACACCGCACCCTGCTAATGGCTACTCTCTGCTCCCTCTTGTAGTCTGTGCCCTGGCATTCTCCAGCCAGTTGCACTATAAGCAGCAGTCTATTGAATGCCTGACTGAGATCCAAATAGATATATATTTCTGCTTCCCATGCTAAGGGCCAGATCAAAACATCATTGATAACTTCAGTGGGAGGAAAGGCAGGCCTGGTATCAGTAATTCTACTGGAGAAGGCCTTCTCTTGTATCACAGCAGGATGAGAGGGATGCACTGTGGAATGGGTTAGGCTGGTCCCCTCCATGAGATGAATTAAGTGAACAGAGAGGAAGAATTGCCCAGTGGTTAGAGCACTAGCCTAGAATTTGGCACAAATCCGTGCTTCACCCCATCTTCCTGTTCGACCATGGGCAAGTCTCTGTGAGCTGTAGAATGGGGGAATAGCCCTTCCCTACCACCGAGGGGTGTTCGGAGGATAAATACTTTAATGACTGTGAGGGGGCCAGATAAGTACCTTAGACAGACAGTGCACACTCCAATCAGGGCCACGCCCCGGCCCAGAAGTAATGTCAAGACATTGGTGCGCTAGGATGACCAAACAGCTTTGAGGGAAAACTGGGTTTCTGACCAAACTAAATGTTTCTGAAAGAGCGTCCTCCTTCTGCAGAAAATGTCAGTTTTTCCATCAAACACCTGAACCCCCCCCGCCCCCCAAAAAACCAAACACGTTTTCATCTTTTGGTTGAAAACTTCCAAAATGTCAGTTAAGAAAATGCTGCCAGGGTGCCTCATGAGAACTGCAGTTCAGCTGCCTTCGTCTCCGCTATCATCCACTCCACATCTCCCATGATGCACTATGGCCAGGGATTCCATTGCGGGGGCTCAGCAAGAGTTCGAGTTAAGCACCTGTGTAAGCATTTCTTCCTGAATAAGGATACGTTCCTGAACTGGGGCCCGTGGCAGGTCAGATAATTGCTGGTAATTTTAATGGAGAGCTACAAATCAAGAATGCAGGACTGTAGAGGCCGAGAACTGCGCAGGACAAATGAGCCAGATCGGAGCTGGTGAAAAACGACATGTCTATTTACATAACAGGTTTCCTCACTCAGTGCTGCCTCTGCATGGACGGATTGAAGTCCCTTCCAGCCCTACATTTCTATGGTTAGACGTGTAGAACAGGATGAGGGCATTGCAAGTCAGCATGAAGATGCAGTGGCGGAGCTAAGTGGGAACAATGATTAGATATCAGGGTTGAAGAGCATTGGCAGATCTGCATGAGGTGAGGGGGGAATTGCACAGCACCCTACCTACTCTATGTCAGCATTTTTACTCACTCATCTTGAGAGACAAAGCACTGGGTCATGTAATGTTTACTTTTAGTTTCAAATGCTAGGAGCTAGCAGCCAGCCTAAAAAGCAGACACATAAATCCCAGGTTGATTGACACTCCATACATCAGGCCAGAAAGGATTTATTACAAGAGGCTTCCCAGCAAACATTAGTCATGTGGGGTTCCGGGCAAAAACCTTCCAAAACATTTTCACACGTATTCACACAAACAAACAACATTAACTTGCTTCACATCCCCCTTGAATTGGCTGCTTTGGCAAATAGTTTTAAAAAATGAGTTTACTGGCAGGAATATTCACAGAATGATCAGATTTTAAATGAACAACAGATGTTACAAGTGAGAGGCAAATATGTGAATTTATAAATCTGAAGATTCATTTCTTTTTTTTATTACGGCAGAACCTAGCAGAGCCAGTCATGGTCAGGACATACTGTGCTGTCTGCTGGACAAACATAGATGGAAGCTTGAGTCTAAAAGATATACTTATAATCAGAGAACAGAAGCAATACTATGTATCCAATCAAAATTAAGCAATATGGCTCAAAATGTTGGGTATCAAATATTTAGAATGAACAATCTACAGACAAGATCTGATAGAAAAAGTGTGGGGGAAGGGGAATTAAAGAAAATCTTTAATTTCCCCCCCCCATTCTCACCCCCAACTGTTTTGATGACATAATTCTTTAAAATTTCAACCAGCTCCACAGCCCGTGAAAACAGAGGGCGATTGGGGGGGAGGGGTGGCGGGAATGTCACATTTGAATTTAAAAAAAATTCAACAAGACGAGTACAGATCAAAAAAAATGTTTGCTGAAATTATTCAGTGGATAAACTAAAATTAATAAATTCCAGAACTCTTTAAATAGCTCAAGGAGAAGTCAAACAAAAAAGGAGGTTAAATTCATTTAATAAATTAATGGCTCAGCTCTGGTCATGTGGAATCCAGTGCATGGGCAATGTACAATAATGTTAAGGAACAACTGGATCTTTGGACAACATTGGACATAAGCCCATCGGAATTGCCAGACTGGATCAGAACCGAGGTTCAGCTAGACCAGTATCCCATCTTGGACAGTGGCCAGCACCAGATGTTTCAGAGGCAGCTGTAGCAGCCGTGGGATAATATATACACACACACACACACACACACACACACACACACACACACNGGCACCAGATGTTTCAGAGGCAGCTGTAGCAGCCGTGGGATAATCAGGGCCGGCTCCAGGCACCAGCTGACCAAGCAGGTGCTTGGGGCGGCCCCTCGGGAGAGGGGCGGCACGTCCAGCTATTCGGCGGCAATTCGGCGGAGGGTCCCTCACTCCCGCTCGGAGCGAAGGACCTCCCGCCGAATTGCCGCTGCAGATCGCGATCGCGGCTTTTTTTTTTTTTTTTTTGCTGCCTGGGGCAGCAAAAACCCTGGAGCCGGCGCTG
>QXTE01000204.1:2345265-2563971 GCA_003942145.1 Platysternon megacephalum | reverse complement strand
AAAAAAATCCAGTCTTGATTTTTAAATTTATAGTGATGGAGAATCCACCATAACCCCTGGTAAATTGTTCCAATAATTATCCTCACTGTTAAAAATGTACACCTTATTTCCAGACTAACTTCTCAATTCAACTTCCAGCCATTGGATCTTATCTCCCCATTCTGCGTGAGTTCTTGAGATCTGAAAATTTTCCCTTTCCCAAAATGGAATGAAAAGTGAAAATCTCAATATTCGGGGGGGGAGGAGGGGGGGGGGGAGGAAATCAGGTCAATCAAAATGTTTTGTTTCAATTATTTCAAAATATTTCATTTTATTGTTGATCTATTTATTTTGATACCTTTCGTGTAAACTAACTAACATTTTGAAACAAAAGTTGTTTCAAGAAGAAAAACAAATTATTTTGTTTAGAAAACATCAAAAATGGATGTTTCAACAACTTCAAAACTTTCAAATAAACATTTGAATTAAGGGTTTTCTTGAACTGTCTTTATGGCAAACAGTTGTGGTTTTGACAAATGGACATTTTCTGATCAAAAAAAAAATTTGTACAATTTCCACCAGCTACCGGAAACCAAAGCCGACGGAGCAGGTTCAGCAGCATGGGCAGCAGATCCGTCATAAAAAAAGAGCTTCTTATTTGCTGACAATCTATTCACAAATTGCAATAGCACGAGGTTCTAGTGGTAAAGGCCAAATTTCTACATTTATAGGAAAGTACCACTGAATATCTACCTTCCTTTGTTTCTTATACAAAGCCTGGTACCTCCCATATAAGGGCTGGGCTGTTCAAAGGCCTACGGGGATTAGATACCCAAATCCCACTGAATTTCAATGGCTCCTTTGAAGTCCCAACCTAAATGAATGGCCTAGTCCAGTGCTTGTACTGGTTTTCAATAGCCCGACAGCACTGATGAAAGCACAGCAGCACCCTGTGTTCGGTTTGTGGCTAACCAGGTAATGCTATAGTCGTGCTGTGAGTTGTTTCCTCCATGTACTTTATCCCATTGTTCCCAGTGGAGGTGGGCAATTGATTTGGGAAGAGAGACCCTACTGATTCCCCCACCCCCCAAAAAAGAAAAACCCACCACTTATTTCCCTCCCCCACAAAAAATGTAAATAAAACTCAAGTGGAAACCTAGGGCCTGGTTAGGAGAAAGGAATTATTGATACCCCTATTCTACAGGTAGGGAACTGTGGAATCAAGTAACTTGCCCAAGGCTGAGGTTAGTATGTAGGTGCGGAGTGGTGTTGGTGACCTGTGATATGCGAGGTCACACTAGACAAGTGGTTCTCAACCAGGGATACCCAGAGGTCTTTCAGGGGGTACATCAACTCATCTAGATACTTGCCTTGTTTTACAACAGGCTACAGAAAACACACTAGCAAAGTCAGTACAAACTGAAATTTCATACAGACGATGACTTGTTTATACTGCTCTGTGTATACGCTGAAATGTAAGTACAATAGTTTATGTTCTAATTTTTACCATATACACCTCTACCCCGATATAACGCGACCCGATATAACACGAATTCGGATATAACGCGGTAAAGCAGCGCTCCGGGGGGGCGGGGCTGCGCACTCCAGCGGATCAAAGCAAGTTCAAGATAACGCGGTTTCACCTATAATGCAGTAAGATTTTTTGGCTCCCGAGGACAGTGTTATATTGGGGTAGAGGTGTAATTATAAAATAAATTATATGGTAAAAATTAGAACATAAGCAATTTTTCAGTAACAGCGTGCTGTGACACTTATGTATTTTTATGTCTGATTTTGTAAGCAAGTAGTTTTTAAGTGAGGTGAAACTTGGGGGTACACAAGAAATCAGACTCCTGAAAGGGGTACAGTAGCCTGGAAAAGTTGAGAGCCACTGGTGTTTCCCTATAGCCTTGAACTTTCTGATTCTCTCTGACTCACAGGGAGTTTGTGGCAGAGCCAGGAATTAAACGCAGATCCTTCCATCCTCTCCCGCAAGGAGATTCCAGAGAGGAGATTAGCGTTGTTCTGTTTCTACTCACACTCTGGTTTTCTGTGCCCTAACCTCTCCCTAGACTGCCATCGGGAAGATATGATTCATGTTACCGAATTAACGCAGCGAGCGCTGAACAGTGCAATTATCACGAAATAAACTGCTGTGAGTAAGAAATATTGTGGCACCAGCAAGAAGAATCATTCAAGGGAGTGACACAAAGGTCCATGAGGCGGGGAGCGGGGGGAAATGTTCCAAACCCAAGCCACGGTGCTAATAGCAGTTCTGAGCACTTACAGGTGTAAGTGCTTGGTGCTTTATAGAACATACCTGGGGAACATGCACAAACTTTCTAGCAAGAATATTCAATTAGACTCAAGGCACAGCCCAGATGGCGTGTAGCAATATTACTGACCCAGGGGCCAGAGATCCTGGACATTAAAATGTCTTGTTCTTGTACCTGTGACTGACAAAGGGCCCAAATACTGTGGTGATGGGAACAATATGATAGATTAGATAGATGCAGGCAGTATACCAAACAAATACATGAATAATAAATAGATTTAAGTAGTTAAAAGGGGCTGGGAAAGCAACTTCCTTTAGAGAGGCAGTCAGTGCTTAGGGCTGTTTAAAGTTGACATGCTTCCCGCACTTAAACAAAACAGCTCCTGGATTTTGTGCTCTTTGCTCCCACAACTACCCAGTGCTTGGTTAGCCACTGGGTTATTTAAGGTCACTATGGAACTAGGGCTATGCCTGGCTAGTGTTTTACCTGCCAGTGCTGAAATATCAAATGCTGAGCCAGATGGGGTGGGATCTCTGCATCTGCAACAGCAGCGCTGGTGCATTAACATTTATCCTAGACTCAGAGGGCCAGCCCCTCAGCTGGTGCATTGAAGTATATGGAGCTACGTTGAGGAACCGGCCCCCCCAAGCCCTTGTTCTTACAGTTGGTGGCACCCCTGATATCCTCATGGGGGTGCTGTACCCGATCCTGACTCAAGGCTGGGTCCTTCCTCCCCTTCATTCCTTCCCCCGTTGACCTCGTTTGCTCTCCCCTATCAATGCCTGTAAACAATGCCCTTATTCTCACTCTAGAAAAATAGATGAGAGGAGAGAATCTGGTGGCTTCCCTCCTCTCAGGCTAATGCTGCACTTCAGGAATTCACAGCATGAATTATTCAAGCAATAAACATGTCTGTCTGTCACTCATCTTCTTGGCCCTGCTAGGCACCTGTGGGTTGGGAGGTCAGAGCCCGTATGCGGCCCCAGAGTCTATTCTCCCTTTACATCACATTTCTTACAATGCTGCTGGAGGAGGAGAAGTGGGGGACCTTCCTCTCCAAATGCCCCCAAAATAGTCTGTCTCTCCCAGCGAATGCACCAGTCTGCATTTTCAGAGGTGACCGGCGGCGTGATTCAGGGCGTATTGCGGTGTGTAAGTATTGCTTAGGAATTTACTTCTGCAAGGAAGAAATGCCTTCAAGGTAAATCCATCTTTAAATAGCGTCCCCTAAGAGTCATAGAATCATAGAATATCAGGGTTGGAAGGGACCTCAGGAGGTCATCTAGTCCAACCCCCTGCTCAAAGCAGGACCTAATCCCAACTAAATCATCCCAGCCAGGGCTTTGTCAAGCCTGACCTTAAAAACCTCTAAGGAAGGAGATTCCACCACCTCCCTAGGTAACCCATTCCAGTGCTTCACCACCCTCCTAGTGAAAAAGTTTTTCCTAATATCCAATCTAAACCTCCCCCACTGCAACTTGAGACCATTACTCCTTGTTCTGTCATCTGGTACCACTGTGAACAGTCTAGATCCATCCTCTTTGGAACCCCCTTTCAGGTAGTTGAAAGCAGCTATCAAATCCCCCCTCATTCTTCTCTTCTGCAGACTAAACAATCCCAGTTCCCTCAGCCTCTCCTCGTAACAGAGTCCTGGGAGGCTTGCTGTCATTAACAGTGTGGGTGCATCTGGGTGTCAGCAGTCAGAGGAAACATGCACGCTGGCTAATGCTGCACGTGAGAAGTAGCTTAGGAAACGGAGGCAGGGCTGTTCTGAGAATGCAACTGCAGCCTCCGCTATGGCTTATGTTCGGGTAGGACTCCGTGGAGCCGAGGCACTGAGACAGCCTGTCAGCTGAATGTTCCCAGCAAACAGATGTGTCAGTGGCTGGACCCATGGCTGAGTAAGCCGTGAATAATCAACCAGAATCATCACACTGAACTCCGAGAGCAGGCTTGAGTCAGTAACATCTGTATCTAGCATTAGCCCCCTTGCATCCCACGCAGCTGCTGTCTTACTCTATGGGGAAGGGTGGGATTCCAGCAAGTGTACCTCACTCATGTGCTGCCTATTGGCAAAATGGCAACTGGCCGTGAGAGTTTTGTGGAACTGCCCAATGATTTATGTGAATGTCTTTGGGTTTGGCCCACTGCAATGCACATCCCTCTGCCCACCCCTCAGTCTGCTCCGAGTTCCATCTAGGGATTTAGCTGGTGATTTTCTTTAAAATTTGCAACAGGAGGAAAAGCCTGAAAGTGGGCAGTCTTAAAAGTTTCCCATTTTGCCTTTCAAAATGGGAAAGAAAAAAGGATAAGCATCCACAAAACCAGGAGCTTGGGGACAAGAACAGCAATGCCTCCTACTAGACTAAAGACAAGTCACAGAGCAGATCCAAGACCTTATTCGGATAAGAGTAAGATACAGGTGTGCATTCTTACTAGGGCCTTTGGCTGGATTTCATGCTACATGTTGCCCAATGAGATATCAGGGGTCAGCCCTCTGTGTGTGGCTGGGAAAGCTCCAGGTATCTGCCTAATGAATGTATCATGACTCAGACTTTCGCTAGCACCTTGCCCGGAAGATGGAATGTTTCGCTGTGAACAATATACATTTACCAGTGAGACAGCACGGCTTGTTTGCCACACATTTATTTAGCGTAGTAATACTGGCATTGCAAACAGAGCCAGTTTTTTTAACTGGGAAGAGGGATTTGGTTATTAAGAAAAGAAGAATGCAGATGGCTTATCAGTTAGCTGGAAAGTTTGTAGACTAGCAAAGGCAGGCCCAGCAGAGATGGAGGTCCTACATTGCAGAGCTGCTGAAGATGGGGCATTGAATGCTCTCTACTCACATTAGGAATATACAGAAACCACAGACACAGAGGGGTTCCACCGCAATTACTAATATATACAAGTCCTCCTACATGGGTGCATTCACTGCTGCTCTGGCAGGGGTCTGGTGGCTACAGCAAGTGAAAACAAGGCAGCCCTCTCCAGGGCTTCCAAACTATTTAAAGGGATACCAACCAACTCCTACACATTACAGTTCTGAGTTGTCTTCTGCATTAATCCTTCCCCCCGCCCCCCCACTCCCCCGCCAAATCTTCACTCATCCTCAGAATCAGCACTACTCGAGACTGTTCTGTGCTCATACATTCAGCACATATATGGTGCTCTGTGTCTGCCACTACCAGTTTGGAAGTATGTATGCAATACCATGGTCTGCTCTGTTAAATGTTCATGCAGCAAATGGCTGGGCAACTTACACATTCCAGTGCTAAACCGCTACGCTTGTGCTTTTCCCAGGAATCAGATATGCTGCTTAAATATTTACAAGGAGTTTATGGGGAGCTGCCGAGTACAGCAGGATTGTAGGAACTGGCCTCTCCACTTGTTTGGTGTTTAATCAAGAAAGTACAAAAGATGTAGCCCAAAACTCCAATGGGGGATTCAAATGTAGCCGACAGTTTCTGATAAACGTCGAGAGCTGCGTTAACAAAAAGCCCCACTGCTGTGCCTCTTGCTATAGAACTTGGTGTGCAATGCTAGTTCTTCTAACAAGCAAGCTGAACTGGAGAGAGAGAGAGAGATGGTTAATCTCTTTATACCTCTGCAACCACCAACTATGTGTAACCCACGCACCTCCTGGGTGTGGTGTCTGTCCCATCTAGTGGCACCGAGACCGCTTAGAGAGAGAGATTAAAATGAGTCTGCTCCACAGCCTTAGCTAGTAGCCACTTGGCTTTTAGCTCATGCGGTCGAGGCTCATGCACTAAGCTCCAGAGGTCCCCCGTTCGATCCTGCCCACCGACAGACCCCGGTCGTCGGCATTACATATAAAGTCACTCTGAACTAGGTCACTCATAGGTTTATTGCTGCTGCTTCAGTCTACACAACTGAGCACAACCGTAGAGACCAGTGCATGCTCAAGAAGCTTCGTTCGCAACATTACCTGACTTAAGGTGTCACGCTCATGCGAATACTCCCTGCTGAAGCCCCACTATCCCGAAGATGTGCCTTATCCACTCTGATTTCCAGTAGCATGGACATAACATTGCTGAGTTATGTAAAGTGCTTTCGAAGCAATATTCAAACGTTGGCTGGCCCTATTGAATATAGCAAAGGTGTGGGAACTGGGTCAGCAGAAGTCTGTGGCAGTTGCCCCAGTGTACAGCATGAGGAGGAGGATTTGTAGGGTGGTAGCACATAGGGCAGGGGTGGCCAACCTGTGGCTCCGGAGCCGCATGCGGCTCTTCAGAAGTTAATACGTGGCTTCTTCCATAGGCACCGACTCTGGGGCTGGAGCTCCAGCCCCAACTTTCCAATGCTCATTGTTCAACCCCTTCCTCTTCCAGAGGCCCTGCCCCCTCTTCACCCCTTCCCCCAAGGCCCTGCCCCTTCCCTGCCCCCTTCCCTGAGCCTGCCGCACTGGGTGAATGCTCCTCACCCCCCAGAGCCTCCTGCATGCTGCGTGAGGGCACAGGGAGGGAGGGGAGACGCTGATCGTCGGGGCGGCTGGCAGGCGGGGTGGGGGAGCTGATGGGGGCTGCTGACATAATCCTGTGGCTCTTTGGCAATGTACATTGGCAAATTCTGGCCCCTTCTCAGGCACAGGTTGGCCACCCCTGACATAGAGGCCTCAATTAACACTACAGAGAGTCCTGTGGCACCTTTAAGACTAACAGATGTATTGGAGCATAAGCTTTCGTGGGTGAATGCCCACTTCAACACTGTGAGGATATTGCCCAGGCTTTGAAAAATGAAAAATCTGAAAACTTTCTGCTTTTCAGACACCAAGAAAGCAAAAAACGTAGAGGCAAAAAAATTCCAAAATGGGGGCAGGGGCAGCAAGTCTGTTTTAAGATGAAAATGTGAGGTTTTCAGTTTTCTGATGGGGAAAAAAAAATCAAAAATGTCAAAGTAAATAGACACTTTCTACCAAAAAATGTTACACAAACTTAGTTTTCCATGAAAAATGTTTTAACAGAAAATTTTTGGCCACCCCCAAATCCTGAGTCTCAGTCCATTGCTTTATCCACTAGACTATCTTTTTTTTTTGTTGAGGCCTCTGATGTCAGCAATACCATTCAAACCCAGGCACAAAGTTAATGATGAGCTGCCAGGCACAAAGAGGGTCTGAGCTGTAATTGGGTGGTTGTTTTTCCCCCCCTTATAACATTTCCTGTAGCAAAGTGCTCTGGCTAGCCAATTGCACTTAGTTTGTTCTGCAGTTACTGTCATTTCACCTGCTTTCATAAAGGAAATGTAGGCACTTAGAAAACCTTTCGGTGCATTTGTCAAAGTGCTTCTTTGTCCTGTTGAAATACTATTTATCACCAATAAAAGTGTTCCTTATAACAATTTTTGTCCGTGATTCAAAACAGACACGTCATCACTCCTGTGCTTAACATTATGCTGTCAGAATCCCCTAATTAGAGAGACGAGGTAATATCTTTTATTGGACCCACTTCTGTTGATGAGAGAGACAAGCGTTTGAGCCACACAGAGCTCTTCTTCAGGTCTGGGGAAAGAATTCCTCCAATGTCTATTCAGGTACAGTGTCTACAGAAATAGAGACTCACAAACTACGTTAAGGACATTATTAAGTTTACAAATCAAGCACTCAGGAGTTAGGAAATGCCAGCATTAAGGTTGCCCATGCAACCGTACGTTATCCCTCGTGTGTGCATTATGATACAAGTCTTTAGTTACATGATCACCTACTATTTTTTCCACAAGACCCCTGCCTCATCCAGTGCACAGGATGGACAGTGCTCAGTTAATGAGCAGCTATTCAATATTTTGTTGTTTTAATGCATGTAAAGCCTCCAGGCTCCAGGGTGATGGACATTACTCTACACTGCTAAATAAATAGATCCCCAACTATGATGCTCCAGGGAATCCTGAAATAAAGAGCTTTTTTTTTTATTGCTGTAAAAACACAATTTTTGCAAAGGGCACAGAGGCGCTTACAGAAGTCACACTGAAAAGCAAGAGAGAACCTTTCAGCCCATTTATCAAAGTACCCTCAATTCCCACCTGCAGGCAGGTGAGATGAGAATAAATTGATAGTTTAGAAAGTAAACAAGTTTGATTCCTCTCATTCCTCAGCTGTATTGTGAGGGTTCTTGTTGGTAAAACAGGTGGTGACTCGGTTGGCTGGTTAGCCAAACCCTTCCTTGTCTCTGGCCATTTTATGAACTGTCGTGCTTTACCATAAAGCAGTGTGATTTTCTGTGAGACACTGAGGAGTATTTTCTCTTTGCAAAGTAATCAGGATGCAAATCTCCCTCCCTTCTTGGGAGTCAAGAGCACATTCTCATGATTCCTTTCTGACATTAAAATAAAGGTCAAGTCCAAGGTAACATGGCCATCACACCATGGGAGGCAGTGTGCAATCAAGTGCTGATCTGCTCTCTTTCCCACCTTCCATAACAGGCCAGGAAGGAAAATGAAAATAAACTGTCACATGGGTAACTTTTCATAAGATCTACTCTCTTTCAAAGCAAAAAGGCATAAGACAGACACAAATGACACCCTATAGTATATTCGCAAAATTAGAATCTTTTAGCACTTTAGGATGTCATGGGGCTAGAACCAGCAGTTCATTGCACTGCAACCTCCTTTTGACCACACAAATTACTACACGACCCTGGGAAGAAGGACCGAAGCCCGAGCCCAACTGCCCTGGCATGAGGCCAAACCGAAAGCTGCAGCCCTGGGCAGGCAGGGGGGAGTAACCTGAGCCTTGCCACCCAGGGCTGAAGCCCTCAGGCTTCGGTTTCAGCCCTGGGCAGCAGGGCTCAGACTTTGGCTTCAGCCCAGCAACTCCAACGCCAGCCCTGGTGACCCCATTAAAAGAGGATCACAACCCACAGTTTGAAAACCACTGGGCTACACTATGTCTCGCTAGATACACGCCCAAGCAAAGGAGATATGGAGAGTAGAGCCCCTTGTACAATATACTTAAACCTTGGGTCCAGGCCTATAGTAGGCAGGCGCTGTCCACTCTGTCCCCTAGAAATGGCAGGGGCAGGCAGGGAATGGGTGGAACTTGGGCTCCGCCCCCCCGCATTCACACCAGCCAAAGTGACAGGGCCCAGGCAGGTGACATCCCCGTACCAGCAGCAAATTGTTACTCCCCGTTGAGCAAGCAGGCAGGGAATTGTGCCTCTGAGTTACGCCTCCCCAGGGCTGCTCTTAGTGCATTCTGCTGCATCAGGATTGCTCAGGATTGTGCCAAAAATGACCAACTAGCCCTTAATGTCAATGGCTACATTATATTTGCAAATGGGTGTGTAACCTTCCTGACCCTGTTCCAAAACCCATTAAAGTCAGCGGAAGGCCTGCAGCGAGAGGATGCATGCAAACAGCACGTCATTGCCAGTGAATTGTTTTACAGATTTAGGGAATTTTGTTAAGGGCTTTTTTTTTTTTTTTTTTTTTTTAAAGCATTTCACACAAGTTTCTGCCTTCTCTTAAGGTAGTTTCGCATTATCAAAGGGCAACAGGAGAATAGAAAAAGTGCTATTGCTGCATTTAGCACTGATTTTTCTCTTCTTCACACTGAGTCACTTAAGCTAACATTTAATTAATTTGTGACACTTTGACAGTTTTCAAGAAGACATTTGTAGAGCTATCAAGCTGCATTGATAGGACTGTCAGACAAGCACCTTTTGAATTATCAGCTATTAAGGACCCATATGCAACAAATTTACAAGGTTTATCATACAAATTGTTCTCTGAATGAGCAAAGCCCACAAAAAGCTCAGAGAAACACAAAATACCCCATTGTTCACCAGTGAGCATGATATTTGCAAATGTTTTGCTATTTTGATCACTTACTTGGTTTAATAAATCAGGTTTGGCTTTGTCTTACCTTAAGGGAAGCAAAGAGGCCTTGTTGCGGCACCGCCTAGCCAGGCTGGCTTCCGTCTAGCCACTGTCTCAGATTCCCCTGGCTGAGGTGGGGTCTCTCCACCTCCCCAGTTTGGATTCAATATCAGGCCCAAGCCTCCATAAAGGCTCACGAAAGCAGCTTCTCTGCCCACCTTGGCTTTTCCCCTTGCCACTCTCAGTGCTGAGTACTAAGATATCGGGTCCGGACCATCTCCAGCCTTCCCTTCCCTTCAATCTCCTACTATAGCAACTCATCTCCCTCCTGCAGCCCTTCTGTCTCAGCCCTTTATAGAAAACACCTGAGCACCCCGCCCCGAGCAGGGCTGTCTAGCCCCAGGCTACCTGGCCCTTAAAGGAGCAGGCCACCTTGTTAGAGGTCTGTTCTATAGGGATTTGCCAATATACCCAAGATTTTCAAAAGTGACTCGTGATTTGGGGTGTCCAACTTGAGACCCCATAGGAAGTGGTGAGCATTGAAAATCAGGCACCATTAAGACGTCTCAAGTTGGGCACCCAAAAATCGAGGCACCCAAACTAACTAATCACTTTTGAAAATCCTCACCTTTAATTCATGAGATTATCTTGTACCCGACCCGTTTCTGGGGGGGGGGGGGGTTTACGGCTTAACATTCAGTTGTAGATCTGCGCCTTTAAACCCAACAGATCTCTTGTCAAATACTCAAAAGTCACCTGAGCATCTGAAAGTGCTGGACACGAATGGATCCAGCCATGCGGTACCACTGAGCGAGAGATCAACGCTGTTACCCCCATTGTATAAATAGGGCAAGTGAGACACAGGAGGTCAAGTCCCTTGCCCAGTGTTACACAATGAGTCAGTCTCAGAACTGAGAGCAGACCCCCAGAGTTCTAGCTCCCGGCCCCTGTGCTGTACCTACTAGACAATACTCCCGCTCCTGTACTTGGCAATGTTTGAAGTAGCCCATTTGCCTTGCTGACACCAGGCCAAGGCCAGCCAGGATGTAGCTAGCTCCACATGACCTCAGTGACCAACTTCACTACCATGCACAAGGGCAGAACGGTATCATAATATGTCTGGTTAGCACAAAGTCACGTGTTCAGCAAGTGCCCTGCTCCCAGATCGCAGCCGGTGACGGGGAGCCCTCTTCATCTCTCACTCGGTCGTTAAAGTCCTACTCAGCAGGCAGGCTTCACAACACATTAAGCAGCATCTACGCAAACTACAGAGTCAAATGCCCTTGGGTTGTGCCCAATGCCACATGTGCCCTGACTGCCCTTGAAAGCTGCGAGGCTCGTTCCTTTCCACTCACAGAGGAAACAGGTTTAACTTAGACACTGATGGGAAACAAGGCCATCCCTCCTGCGGCTGACTCTAGCATTTACCTGTCTCTGCTGCAAGCCAGAAACACATTCTTATAACCAGAATATTCTGCTTGCTGCTTCTGTAGAGCATCTGGCATTATCACTTCTGATAAGCTCAGGGCAGCTATTATTGCTTACATTAAAATTCAATACAGCATTCCTTTGTTATTTTTCTCTGCGGTTTGCTGAAGGAGGAGTTCAGGCATGCCCCCTGCTGGCTGTGAGGGCACTGAAATCTACCAGCATTGCAAGCACTATAGGTACAGTACAGCCAGTTCAGGCAATGGTGAGCAAGACAGCATTGGTGCAAAACCAATGACACTTCGTCCTGGGTAAAAATCGGGAGAATTCTTCATTTTATCAGGATTTCCAGAGTGAAATGTTGCATTTGCTGATTGAGAAAATCCTCCCATTTTAGCCCAGATCAAATCTGCAAACACCCAGGAAATCATCAGGAACATCTCACTGTCTCTTTCACACACACACACACACACACACACACACACACACACACACACACACACACACACACACACACGATTGTGGTGTGTGTGTCACACAACTCTGCTTTCTGACCATCAATGCTTCCATGCCACCATTCAGAGGGAAACAATGCCATGGCCTTTAGCTGTTGTAGGTAGGAAAGAACAGACTGAATGTTTTTGCCTTATTAAAAAAATTACCTGCCTTAGTAAAAGCTAGAAGTAGTGAGGGTGGCGAGAGCTGGAAGGTTTGCAGCACAGCTGTTTGCAGATGTTTAATTATTGCACAACAGTTGGCAACTGGTTGCTGAGGAAACCATTTAGCTATTCTATTGCAACTGTCACAACATTTTGTTTCCTTCTAGGGTTGTTTGCAGAGTTTTAACAACTCCTTAGTGCCTCTGCTGTCACTGCAGACACATAAGTAAGTCTTGCTATAGATAAAACCCAATCAGCCTATATCCATGGTGCTGTCAAAGGAGACTGCTAGTGCACTGAGGAGTAAAAACTTGGCTGGTGTAAATCAGTCGCTTACAGCTTCAGAGAAACTATGCTGATTTAAACAACAAGGAGTCCGGTGGCACTTTAAAGACTAACAGATTTATTTGGGCACAAGCTTTCGTGGGTAAAAAACCCACTTCTTCAGATGCATGGAGTGAAAGTTACAGATGCAGGCATTATATACTGACACATGGAGAGAAGGGAGTTACCTCACAAGTGGAGAACCAGTGAGGACAGGGCCAATTCGATCAGGGTGGATGTAGTCCACTCCCAATAATAGATGAGGAGGTGTCAATCAGGCTGATTTACACCATCTGAGCATCTGGCCCCAAGACTACTAATGTTGCAAATCTGTCACTCTTCACAGTGACATTGTCCTCCGACCCTGCTTGTCTGGTATCCGTCTGGTCCAATTTGTGATAATTCTAGATTGTGAGTTGTGAGTTCTTCAGGGCAGGGATTATCTTTAGTTGACTTTTTTGTACAGTGCCGAGCACACTGGAGCTCTGATCACTGACTGGGGGCTTAGGAACTACTGCAGTGCATATCATAGTAATAATACATTGAAAGGAACCCGGGGGAGGAGACGCCACTGGGCCGAGTTGAGGAAAAGCAGCAGGCCAGAGGGAGAGCCCCAGGTTGGAAAGAAATGCCCTGGACGGTTTCATGTGTGCAATGATGAACTGGATAAGTTCAAGCATGTCTATTAAATGAAGGGAATAAGTGAACTAAACAGAAGAAAACAGAGAAGAGTCACCTGTCATCCTAAGGAGAAGAAAGAGAAAGGGGATGTCCACAACAACAAACTAGATTCAAAGAAGGCCAGAGGCTGGCTAGTCACCTGAGGGCTGGCAAATCAGAGGGGCAGAAGCATTTCCAGCTTTCTAGGAAAGACGCCAGGGCAGAAATCAGTCAGGGGAGACCCAAGTAAGCATGGCTTCTTTCCATTCCCCAGAGCTCTGGGGCTTGGGACGCTCAGTTAAGAGCAGCAGAGCATCACTGTGCTCATATAAAAATGGCTGCTTTGCTCTGCAGCAATCACTCAAAGGGGATAAGGAAACAAAACGGCAGCTGCATTAGCTTCTCACTTCTCTGTACTCTGCAATCCCAGTGGGACGGGACCTTGAGGGTGTAAATATATCCAGCTGGCGCCAGACTTCGCAGGTTCTCTCTGTGCCAGGCCTGGCCCTGAGACGGGAGATCTTCAATCAGCAAGGCTACATCTTTCAGTCTACAGAGAATAGCCCGACACTCAAAAAATCACTCTCTCCTGCGTGCCAAGGGACAGCATACAAACCTACTCCCCAAACACAGGCTTCTGCTCTCAGAGGGTCTGTCTACACTGCAATCAGACACTTGTGGCTGGCCCATGCCAGCTGACTCAGGCTCGCGGGGCTTGGGCTGGGGGGCTGTTTAATTGCAGTATAGATGTCTGGGCTCAGGACGCTGCAAGGCGGAAGGTTCCCAGAGCTTGGGCTGCAGTTGGAGCCGGAACGTCTCCATCACAAATCAACAGCTCCGCAGTCTGAACCCTGCGAGCCCGGGCCAGCTGGCATGAGCCAGCTGTGGGTGTCTGATTGCAGTGCAGACATACCCAAAGTATTACCCCAGATGGGACTCCCCAAGGCAGCCTCTTGGTGTCAGGGCCTGTGTGATAGGTTGTGTCTTTTAGCAAGGTTTTAGGTTTTATTAAACCTCACATATATGTATGTGTAACCCACACACCTCCTGGGTGTGGTGTCTGTCCCATCTAGTGGCACCGAGCCCACGTAGAGAGAGTTAAACGAGTCTGCTCTACGGCCTTAGATAAGAGCCAGGTGGCTTTTAGCTCATGCGGTTGAGGCTCGTGCACTAAGCTCCTAGAGGGCCCCGGTTTGATCCAGCCTGTCGCCGACCGGGGTCTCTCGGCGTTACATATGCATCTGAATGCCAGCGATTGAGCCTGCCAGAAGCTAGGACTGGACAACAGGGAGTGGATCGCTCACTAACGCCCTGTTCTGTTCATTCCCTCTGAAGAATCTGGCACCTGCCACTGTCAGAAGACCGGCTACTGGGCGAGATGGACCATTGGTCTGACCCTGTATGGCCGGTCTTATGTTCTTATGATACAGGGGTGAGATATACAGGCCTGGAGGATGAACCCAGCTCTCTATCCATAGAACAGATCAAGGCGGGACTGTAGCATGGGGGTTGTTTTGGACTAGCGTTTTGTAGAAAACACAGAACTTTTTATTTATCTGCAGCAATGGGCCCCTGGGATGTGCAAACTCCAAACCATCTTCTCTTCCTCAAGAGCCTGTGCCCAGCAAAGTCTGGTAGGAGCATGAAGAAACTTCGTTCCCAAGTGTCAGAGGGAAGTTTGGAAAACCTAGGCACTCATTCTGCAATTAACAAGACCCTGTAAGACCAAGGGGTAGAACTGAACTTTCTGCATGAAGGACACAGGAGGGTTTTTTCCATGTGGACTTGATCCCTCATGGATCAAGTTGGAGACTAAGGAACAGCGGCCCTGTTGATGCGATGGCCCCAGCTTCAAGGGAAACCCCAAATGTGGCCCATGTCTCTAATGTGGTTAGGTGAAGAAGCTGGATATGATGCCGCAGTCCTGGCCCCGCTACCTTTCCCTGCCCACTGCAGCCTGACCCAGGCAGGATCTCAGAGTCATGCACAGTCCAGCCCTGACCCCGATAATCTAAGCTGTTCTTGCCAACTGTCATTATTAGCACGAGCCATTTCAGGGTTATTTTTTTATTATTATTATTATTATTATTATTGTTTATTTACTTATTTTCCTACTGAAAAATTAAATCCAAAGCCCCAAGCAGCAGATGAAGCAGAAAAACAAAGCAGGTCACGGGCACATCTGCTCTGAACTGTGTATGGAGAGTTCACTGATATGGAATATTAGCGGTGATGCAAGCCTGAATCAGCCGCAATACAGTGACTCGTCTCTGAAGCAGACTTCCATGCTCGAACGCAGATTCAGAATCAGCTTCTTTGCTTTAATTAACCCTTTTTACACCAGGCATTTAGGATTACAATTATCAATCCATTTCAGTGTTTGCTAGAACATACATTGCCATAAAATCAAAGACCCACAAGCACTTACACGTTAGTAATCCCAGTTAATTCAGGGATACTGTTATTACGCTGCAGTATTCATTACCAGTTTGCCCCTTTTGTTGATTGATGCATACACCAATCCTGATTTTCTTTAAATGCATTTGTCATTCCCGAATAGTTGCTGAAGAGTATAGACAGATAATTTTCTGACTATCGGTTATTCCAGAATAACTATTCTGGAATAAGGGTGTGCACATATGGGGTTATTCCGGAATAGCTGTTCTGCTTTAAATTCACATCCTGTCTTATTCCAGAATATCTTTCATGCATAGCCAAGCCCTCAGGAACATTTCCATGAATACCTAGCATTTGTCTGAATACTCATAGTGAATAATGTGACCGCACAAACCAGACCACTGAATGTAGCACTTTTATTCATGAAAATACTGATGAATGAGTTTTCTTTAACGATTTGACATGCTCTTTTTACCATTTGTGTGAATCAAAGCGCTGTCTCAAATTGCACCGGCACTTGAGGTGGAAGATTTGGGTTTTACATTCCTAGGAAGAATTTTTATAATCATAATGTCTAGGTCCTTAGTATAAAATTGTTACTTGGGATGGGTGAGAGGCAAAGGTCTGGTTAGGAGAAGTGTTATTTATTATTATTATTTTATTACGTTAGTGCCGAGAGACCCCAGCCAACATCAGGACCCCATTGTGACAAATGCTGATCAAATAGGTACTATGAGACAGACGCTACCTTCAAGAGCTTACACTTTAAATAAACAAGACGTGCAGAGGAAACAGAAGCAGAGAGAGGTGAAGTGATTTGCCCAAGCTCCCATTTGTCCAAGTTGTGCACACACACAGTAACAGAAAGCACTCCCCACTCAAAGAGTTTACAGTCTAAATAGGGCAGACAGAACAAGGGAGAGAGAAAGGAAATACTATTCTCACAGTTTTTACAGATGGGAAACTCGGACACAGAGAAATTAAGTGACTTATACCTCATAAACCCACAGGACATCAGTCTGGAGCCAGAAATTGAACCTAGACCTCCTGACACCTAAGCCAGTCATTTAATCAGCCTCCCTCTTGAGGTCTGGGTCTTATTGACAGTTATCCAAACATCTTTAGGGTGGAAATTAGTCTGTGAAGGGAATCTCATGAGATTCCCAAGATTTGCAAGTTATGATCAGATTTGATATGGGTTATGCTTAAAATATTTGTGTCCTCCATCATGGTGCTAACATTAGGAAGTGCAGAGTTTCATGAAAATTAAGAAGTCACATGCTAAACTTTTTAGACCTCAAGAAAGGTTTATGATGAAATTACCTGGAATTTTGGGCAACAGCAGTACAGGCCAGTTCTTCTTTTATCCAAACTAGTTTGCTTGCTGCTCTTTGAAAGTCCCCTGATGTTCTCCAACCTAGATCCATCACCATATGCAGCATGAGTTCCTCACCCCTCCAGGTTGCTCTGATTCCAGCTTACATTTTCACACTCGTTTCTGAAAGGTAAAACTGGAGAACTCCATTTGCAAGAGAGATGTATCTATAAAAGAGCTCTCACTGTTTTCTAGGCTCCCTGCTCGCTCGCACTACTAAGAGAAACAACAAAGCAGTCTCCCGGGTTTTGGTTTTGATATTTTCATTTAAATGATACATGTATTTTTCACTCTTAACCGCTAGGCATTCAGGTCCCCAGTCACCAGGAAAAACAACAACCCATATTCTTTTAGAACAAACTGCACTGGAAAGGGAGACTTCTAAGTTACTGGCGGGTTATGCATTAAGTGATATCTAATTTAGTTTCCTGAATTCTCAGTCTGAGGCCCTGAGTCATTTCTATCAGACACATTGACAGGCACTGCATACATTAACATTATTTGTGTCAAAATACACTGATTGGGTAATTCAAAGGGTTGAGATTTGGTTATTCTTTTTTTTTCCCCTTTCTTTTTCCATCTTCCTGTAGCTTCATTGTCTTTCTAGGCAATGAGGAGCAACAAATTTGGTGGCACCCTTCAGGATTGGTTCCACCTGTCCTGATTCTCCAGGTCTGTCCCTTGTCCTACAAGGCTGTCTTACAAGCTGCATCAAAGCCCTAAATGTAATTCAGGCCAGGGAGGAATTATAACATGACACCATCCCTTTGCAACATGTTCCGCGACACAACATGGCCGTGGTGTCGTAGCACTGCCTCAGGATCTCACCAGCTGGATGGGATGTTTGCTATGAGTAAAAACAATACCCACACATCTTTGAGAATGTCAGCTTTCTGAGTCCAATACAGAACCCAGCGCAATGGACCCTTGATCCTGACTGGGGCCTCTGGACACGACCATAATGCAAAAGATTATTACTACTACTAATAAACCTGTGAGAGGTTTAGAGGGGGCAGGAGACAGAAATGGGGCTTAGATACAGTTGGGCAGTTGGAACGAGGGCAGGACCCCAGAGTTCAAGGAAAGCATTATAACATGGGAGGCCACTTGGAAGAAGGGTTTGGAGCATACACAGAAACCATTGCTGAAGAAAAGGGGGGTGGGATGAAAAGAAGAGACAAGAGAGAGGACCTGAGATGGAAAGGGAAGAGGGGTGGTGGGAAGAGATGGAAGCTGGGGTAGAAGATTTATTTAAATCATGCATTACAGTCCAGGAATGTATCCTAAGTGTACCTCAACAAAGGGACTATAACTCCGAGTTGTGGTTCCTGAGACTTGAGCTTCACTGTCCTGTCTCCAGGAGCCCCCAGTGGCATTGGACAAGATAAAAGAGAGGAGGGGTATTTTTCTGTACACATTAAGATAGCTTCAATAAGTTCAGCATCCAACAACGGGCAACATGAGAGGTCTCAGCCTTCACATTCACCGGCATGAAGAAGGGGCAAATACTTTTCTGAGCTACCTTCTGTCAGCGTTGTCATTTCTTGCTTCGTGCTGGTGTCACCCACTGGTACAGCTCTCAGCCGGAGAGTCTGCGTCTTTAGCTCAAGCTGTAGAGACTCCTGCTTTGAGCACAGGAAGTCCTCCATTCAATCTCTGGTGTCAGCCAAGATGGCAGCCGTCAGACCCGCTTTACGTCATCTTACCTGTGCTCACCAATTGCGATGGATGCAGATTTTACAAACCTGTCAATTGAAGTGTTTTCCAGTCCGGCCAAGGCTACTAGTCCTAAATGCCCTCACCCTGTTGGTACTGGGGATGCGGGTGACGTGTTGAAAAATCTCCCTCTTCCCAAGTCAATAACTTTTGCAAAGGCCCTGACAGAAAGTGGTCTCACATCTTTTGGAAATCAGACGTTTATGGGAGGTTTATGCAGGACATCCATGGATACTACATGCCGCCCAGCCAGGATACCTCCACTTGATAGACATTGCAGGTAGAAGAACAACAAATTTGTCAGGTATTGAGCACCTCCATGTTTGGAAGCACATCTCTAGTCCTACCTGCTTACCTTTTAAATGCAAATCCAGTGTTTACACAGGAAATATGTAAAGGAGCTGAAAGGAAAATAAAATGTTTGAGACAGAAGAAGCCTGGCGAGGCATTTTTTGCTTTTGATTGGTTGGTTTAGGCTTTAATTAGACAAACTGATTCCATCATATGCCACTTATGTCAAGACAAGATGGCACCGGAAAAGATCCTCAACTGGTGTAAACCAGTGTAGCTCACAGGCTTCAATGAAACTATGCCGAGTTACTCCAGCTCAGGATCTGGCCAATTTTCTGTAGCACTAGACTGGAGTTCCCGCTGCTACTCTTAAGAAGAGAAAGAATATTTGACTAGTTCTAAGCCTGGCACAATTATTCCATTTGTAAAGCAGAATTTACGGCCGTTGAGTTATTTACAAATCACTGGACGGCGTCACATCCTCCCAGTCCAGCAATCCTTGCTCTGCTAGATGAAAGCCACATATAGGTAGCTCAGTGGGGCTTTCTATGGGGTCAGGACCAGTATTTCTCAGGTGTGATTTGGAAGCTGCGCCTCTCCATTCATCGGATGAATGATAAAGCATGTCTTCGCTGAATACCTCATTTCTCAACATCTGTCTCTGAAGGTCCAGGAGTGAATGAAACTAGAGCAGAAGTCTGGCTGTCCTTGTCTGATGGCAATGTTGTTCTTGATGGATAGAGATGAGAAACAACACTAAAGACCTTGGCCACGAAAATCAATTTATGCAGGGAATCTTTCTCAAGTTTCTAGCTCCTGTGTCACACATCACTGAAGGCAAGAGTTTAGCAGGTTTTGAAAGAGGAGTGGTGATTTCTATGGACAGCAAGAACATCCAGAGCTGTAAAAATATAGATTGTTTTGGCGAGACTATGAACTCTCCTGTTGTAGTAAGTNGCTCCTGTGTCACACATCACTGAAGGCAAGAGTTTAGCAGGTTTTGAAAGAGGATTGGTGATTTCTATGGACAGCAAAGAACATCCAGAGCTGTAAAAATATAGATTGTTTTGGCGAGACTATGAACTCTCCTGTTACAAAGCACAAGCCAACCTCTAGCTAAAAGGGGTCAGGAGGAAACTTTCCCTGGGGACTGGTTAGCCCATCGCTTCAGGACTCCTTGTATCTTCCTCTGAAGCAGCTGGTGCCGGCCACTGTCAGCGGCAAGAAATTGGGCTAGATGGACCCTGGCCTGAATCAATGTGGTTCCTCCTGTTGTAGATCAAAACAGAAATGTTTGGAGCAATGCGTCCTCCACAATGCCTGCTCTCAAGGACGTCATGTCAAAACAGGGCTGGGGAGCCCGTTTGGGTATAATAGGAAATGACCCTCCACTTTCCCCAAAGCTTGAACCCAGACTCAAACCTTGGAAAAGTTCTGCTAAGTTCATGCTTGTTTCTTTTCTCTCTTTTTGTTAAGTGCCACAGGGAAGTTGATTCTGGCAGAATGTTCTGCCCAAAAGGAACCAATGAGTTCTGAGACTAGCAAACTTCCAATCCTGATTTCTAGGCCAAACAGGACAAGCTCCATTCCAATAGACTGTGGAAAAGCATCCAGAACTTGGGATCCTTAGCTGAACTCCTTCGCCCATTGAGATTCTCTGCTTGTCACTCAGAAGGAAGTCTTATAACTTTCTGTGTGTATCTGCATCCACATAGGACAATGAATGTGCTGGTGATAAAACTCCATTCAGAAAAAAAGATGCATGGGATGAAGTAATTACAGCGTAACCTTTTATCTGCTGGTTCCCCAGTGGTACCTGGTGTCCTGTTATCCATTTAAACTCGATGGTAAGCAATAGAATGTTAACTTTGGTACATTCAGCAGCAAATCAGGTGCACTTTACTTGGAATTCAGCAGCAAGTGGGTTCTGCTTATGTTATGGCAGCACTTAAAGGCCCCAACTAAGAAACAGGCTCCATTGTTCTAGGTACTGGACATACACACAGCAAGAGACAACCTCTGCCTCAACAAGCTTACAATCTACATGGAAAAGACAATGGGCTGGAAATAGGAACTATTATCACCCCCATTTTACAGGTGGGGAACTGAGGCACAGGGTGATTAAGTGACTTGACCAAGGTCACAGAGGCAGTCTGTGACAGAATTGGGAATCGGACTCAGATCTTTTGAGTTCCAATCCAGCATCTTGACCACAAGTCCATCTTCTACCTGGCCATATAGGATCATTCAGCAGCACATCACATGCTTTCCACATGGAAGCCTGGCACATCAAGCAGAAGAGCAGGTACATTTTGCCTATACATATCTGGTACTTTCAGTGGCACTACAGGGTTGTTCCACTAGGAAGTTCTTGGAGTATTCAGTACTAGCTGAGCAGCTAATGACTGTATTCAATACGTGTTAAGCTCATGCTATTCCCTCCTTTTTAACAGACACTCTGAGAATAGAGACATTCCTTACTACCCTTGGAGTTGTGTCCCAAGAATGCGGTAGCTGAAATTTCATGATCATACTTAAGAATTATGTGCACTGCCTTGCTTTGGCTGCAGTTTGATGTCCTGGTTCTTTCCACTTTGTGGACTGTTTACAGTTTAACAAACCTCTGGGGACAAAGTGGAATAGTCAGCCTGGCAAACAAAGCACTGGATAACCCAGTATTTCAAGTTCACAAGCATGGGAAGGTTAATAGTAATGAAACTTGTGCAGAATTTTCTTTGCAACACCCCAAACTTGCTGGGCACCTCTAACCCCTCCTGTAATATAAATAATAAACAACAATAAAACAGCTAAAAAAAACCCTTATACTGGAAAGCTCTTGGCAATATTGTCCAGGCTAGGGATTGTTCAGACTGTCCAGGGAAGAGCCAAGATGAGAACATCACTTTCAACTGATGATTCAGCAGCACAATCATTGTATTAAGCCCCTCATTTTTAGTGGGAAGTGGGATGCGAGGGGCTGTGTCTGGAGCAATCAGTTGCTGTGCAACCCAGGGCCATGCTGCCCTTTGTAAGGTGCCTTGTTCCCATAAAAGCCTTTTAGCAGATTTATGCACTCCACAAAGTGCTCACAAGGGCTCCAGCTGGAAGAAAATGCCACTGGCAGCGGGATGTTAATTTGAAAACACCAGCATCGTAGATGCAGTTGGGAACCCAGCAGCCAGGGGCTTCACTAAAAGCATTGGACTCGGAGCTAATCGAGGCTCCTTTTGATCCCTTTGTGAGTGGTATTTGGTGGATTATAGAGTCTCCTCCGGAAATAAGGAGCTTGTCAAAGACCAGCTGATACCTGTGCTTTTATCTGTGGTGTGAAGATCTTCTGCTTAACCCTAAGATTGACCTACCTGCTTATCTCCTCTTGTTGGTTCTGAAATGATGCAGTCTGAGAGGGGGCCAGCCACTGAAGAAAACTCTCAGGATCTCAAAGAGCTTTGGCTGCCAGGTACAGGGAGTAATTGTAGAGAGCTCAGCAGCTCTGAAAATCAGGGCCAAGTGGTAAAGGAAGCTCCATACAATGTGGGTTCTTTCTGCCATTTGTGTGTGTGTAAGATTTCCCCATCAACATTATCAGGCAGTTATGAATGTGCAGGAATATACGGAACTGTCCCTAACAGGGAAGGATTACGAGGCCAGGCTTTGGGGAGGGCAGGTCACGGGCAAGCGGTATTTTACACCGTAACAGTTGGACTCTGGGTCACATGGAAGTTAACGTAGGTCAAGATTTTAAACTAACGCCAACTCTGGAGCTTGGCCTTCTTTGATAAGTCCAGTGTCAAGGGGCAGGGTTGCAAAGGTGATGAGAGTGCAGCATAGGTAACTGCTCAAGCCTGGGAGGTTAGGTCAAAAAGGTATCACAACAGATAATCTTCTCTTCCAGACTGTAAAATGATGACTATGAGATTCCAGTAGGCGGTCCCCATACTCCATGAATACACATTGCCTAACTGGTCCTGGTGCATAGATGAGAAGACAAGTTCTGGAGCACTTGGTGTAGGACACTGCATATGGTGGAATATGTAATTAAAGAGACTGATGAATTCCTCTTGTATTGGCAATTCCAAGCGCCCCAGATCTAAATGATAGACATTTTCTCGTCACACATTTCACACTAGATTCCACACTTAATAACAACGAGCTGGCAAACAGAAGTACGACCCAACATTTTAGGACATAAATGTGACCGAGACTCCCGTATCTAGGTGAAACTGCAGGGGGAGTTTAGGGATGCAGAATGGAGTAATAAAATTAGAATTTCAGCACACTGGGGATTTTACACCTACTTTTATAGTTTTTAAAAAAAAGCATCATAGGACATTAATAACCACAAATTCAGCCATGCTACTGTTGAAGTCAATTGGAGTTTTGCCATTGACTTTAGCAGGGCGGGATCACGTAGATACTATGTTGACGGGCACTATATAGGATTCTATGTCAGAGAGACAGATAGGATTCAGCCCCCACACATGGACAGGAGCGAGGACCTCAGGCTTATGCCACCGCAGTGAACATTAACTCAGCACTGAACCAGGTCTGTCCAACAACAAATCAGGCACCATCGCCCGTAGCACCAATACGTCTTTCTGAAAGGTTTATCCTTGAAGGTCTCCCATTGAAACAGCGACCCGCCCTGATCAGCTCAGGAGAACTGATGGGAGCACACAGTGGTCTGCCTGCAGTCTAGCTACAGTAATAAAGCACATAGGTCCAACCCAGACGTCTCACGGCAAAGCAAGGTAAACAAATCCCAGCTTAGATTCCAGTGCATGTTGGAACAGCAGCTGTTTGTATCAAGAGAGAGCAGAGAATGTCAGGGCCTGGGATTTTGTTGCAATTATGGTTGTTGCCAGCAGGTCAGCCGGAGCACGACACCTTTTGAAGGAAGGAGACAGGGATTGGGAAAGTGATGCCCTATTTATATTTTCTCTGTTATCTTGTTCATTTTAACGAGCAGCAAGAAACCAATGTGAAGTGAAGGAAATCTCATTAAAAAGCATGAAAGGAAAAAAGACCCAGGAAAGATAATAGGAGCTTAATGCATTCGCTACGCTAGGAGTTGCTCTGATTGCATGCTGGGCTGGCGCTTGGACTGGGTTTGATGCCTCCTCCTTGTTCCTGTGCCAGCTGCTAGTCAGCTTTTCAAATGTCAGTCTTGTAACTGGATATTTTTTGTTTGATTTCCTTGCAGCCTTGAATCCATCTGAATGAACGTTCACAGATCCTTAAATGCAGTTGTCATGGTTCACTTGGGTCCCTTTTCAATACAATGATGTAGCAATACGTTTGGGGAGCGTGGAAAAGAGTGGATGGAGGTTGTCGGGGTCAGCACTGCTAAGGGATGATGGACAACTCACTGCTTTAGATAGGAGAAGGGGGTCTAGGCATTGGATCAGGTTGGTCTGGCAATAAGAGAGCAGATGCCTAGGGACTCAGCACTTCTGGCTCCCGTGGGAAGTTAATGCAAGCTGTGGGGCTCAGAACCATGCAAATAAGGTAGCACGCCTCTGAATCTGGGCACGCAACAACAGAGGCGCTCAAAATTTATGTGCGCTTTGGAAAATCTGAGCCTGAATGATCTCATCCTAATCTTCTGAGAGATATTTGCCCTCCTCGGAAGATCACAGTTTCACAGTGCATCTGCTTTGACAAGGCTGATCAATGGAATAACAAGGGATGCTGCAGGTCAGGATTGCGAAGTGTTGGGGCTGAGTGCATTGGCAGGCTTGTGTGTGGGGAGCCAAGAACTGGATTACTTGTGGGCCCTGCATGTTAGATGATCGGTTTGGAAAGTTCAGCTACCTTTGTTTGCTTTGTAAAAAAAATCCGAGCGGTTGCATTTCCTGGGGTAAGACTGGTGGATAAATTACTGCAAGATAGAAAGGGTGTTCTAAAAGTGTTTAAGATCTGAAAAAAGAATGAGGAGTCCTTGTGGCACCTTAGAGAATAACACATTTATTTGGGCATAAGCTTTCGTGGGCTAAAACCCACTTCATCAGATGCATGCAGTGGAAAATACAGTAGGAAGTATATATATATACACATACACACACAGAGAACATGAAAAAATGGGGGTTGCCATACCAACTCTAATGAGACTAATCAATTAAGGTGGGCTATTATCAGCAGGAGAAAAACAACTTTTGTAGTGATAATCAGGATGGCCCATTTCAAACAGTTGACAAGAAGGTGTGAGTAACAGTAGGGGGAAAATTAGCACGAGGAAATAGTTTTTAGTTTGTGTAATGACCCATCCACTCCCAGTCTTTATTCAAGCCTAATTTAATGGTGTCCAGTTTGCAAATTAATTCCAGTTCTGCAGTTTCTCGTTGGAGTCTGTTTTTGAAGATCTGAGTTTCCCATCTTAAATAGGTTTAGACAAGCCTGGGATCTGCCTCCAATACACTCATGCATCTGTCAAGGGAAACTCTGACCATATAGAGGTTCGCCCGTCACCTATTGCTGAAGTGACCATAACAACCGATTCCATTGGAACCCGGCAGTGAGTAAAAGTGATACATTTATTCACGTTCTATCTGCCTCGCAAAGTACTTTCAAGGCACCATCACTGTAGGGTGTGAGCACCTCTCAGACCTAAAAGGATTTATCCTCACAATGTGTCTGTGAGGTAGCAAAGTATTATCTCCACTAAGTACCTGTGTAACTCAGGTTCAAAGAGATTAAAGCCCAGGTATTTAGGCACCTGACTCCCTTTGAGGATTTTGGCCTAAGTGACTTGTCTGAGTGACTCAGACAAAGCCAAGAGCTGCTGAGTCCTACTCCAATGCTTTGACCCTAAGACCAGTAAGTGTCATAGCCTCTGCAAGGTTTACTCGCTTATATGATAGAAACATGGAGCTGACCTCCATGAGCTTGTGTGTGCATGATGGATTCGTTACACTCCAGTCTTTGAGTATCATGTGGCTTCTTCTTTGTGGCAGGGTGGAGCTGGAACCTGGCATTTTTACCTTCATGGATCCCCTGAACCTGTCCTGGTACAATGACGACATTGGCAACAGGAACTGGAGCAAGCCTCTCAATGGGTCCGATGAAGACCAGAAGCCACACTACAACTACTACGCCATGCTTCTCACCCTTCTCATCTTCGTCATTGTCTTCGGCAACGTGTTGGTGTGCATGGCCGTGTCCAGGGAAAAAGCCCTTCAGACCACCACTAACTACCTGATCGTGAGCCTGGCCGTGGCAGATCTCTTGGTGGCGACGCTGGTGATGCCCTGGGTAGTCTACCTGGAGGTAGGTGGCATTGCTTTGTAGCGTATCCTCTGCAAGCCAAATATGTCCGGTGCCTATATCCAGAGAGTGGAAGATTAGTGGCTTGGGAATCAGCTATTTAAAGTGTGGCTCTACTCAGAATAACAACTGCCTCTCAGTAATTTCAAGAAACAAATGTGCTCATTTTTCTAATTGCCAGCCCTGTGAATGCAACCAAGAAACTGAGAGCCAGGCAGGCTCCTTCCTATCTCACACATTATCACCCCCACAAACAAAGGTTCTGGATGCCAAATCAGTCCAATGTGACACCCGGGCTGCTCCACTGTCTTCAGATTATGTTCTCCGTGATATGTGCAGTCCCATTGTCTTCGATGGGTTTGCTCAGGTGTGTCTGGTGCTTAGTACACTAATCTACTGAGTATGCACAAGAAAGAAGAGAATCCAGATCATTTCCCCATAGCTATACTAGTTCTGCAAGGCTAACAGGAGTTTAAAACTCAGACAACATTAATTTAGCCTGCAACGTGAGCAGATTCTGCATACCCACCCAGAGCAGGTCTGAGGAATACGAAGGTGACATCTTTATAAGGCATTAGAGCCAGATCCTCAGCTGGTATAAAACAGTGCCATTTCAATGGAGCTATGCTGCTTAACAACATTTAAGGATCTGGCCCTTAAGATTACAGTAAGATTGCTTCCACTCGTTATCCTTCTGAGGTGATCAGTTGAACTCGGTATAGGTTATTATGAGTGGATTTTTTTATACGACCTTAAATGGGAAGGTCCTAGGTGTTCTATATAGACATTAAAGCTTCTGTGGCACTTAGAATAGGATTCACTATGTGGTTCTTGGTCAAATTTTCTTCACCAAAATTATTATTATTAACAATCATGTTTATTACTGTGCTGCCTAATACAAATGAAACAAATGCTAATATAAAAAATAAAAACAAAAGCAGAGGAACATAAGCCTGGCTTGACACGAGTAACTGGACATAGGTGAGGCCTCAGTTCTTGGGAGACAGGATTAGGGAGGTGAAAGGATCAGCAGACTGGAAACAGAATGTCTGTACTAGCTATGATAAGGGGAACACTCAGGGAACAATTTACAATGGACAAGATATCAATGGGTAAGATGAGGCAAAGAGTAAATCAGGCATGGCCAGTGCATGCTATATTGGTTCGTACAAAGTGACCAAGCCAATCCCAAAACCTGTGATGCCATGTATAGTAAATGCAATGTAACGTGTCAGCGTATATAAAGGAAGAGGTTTGCGGTATAACTTTGGACATGTGGTACGCACTATACCCACCCTCTACACTTGAGTCTAACCAGCTCAGTGTAGGTTTGCTGTATGCCAAATAAAGGAACCTGAGTCATGACACTGCAGGCATTCTGAATTCTTGGGGAACCAAGTGGAAGAGGTCTGAGGGATTTTCCAAGAAACACAGCCATGTGCAATGCACGCCCAAGCACAAGAACAGGCCACTAACACTTCATTGGTGTTGTGTGAATAAACTATATAGACTACCGACCAAACACATAGGACCACAGCATATTTCTTAAAAACCACAGCAGTATGGAAAATGTGCAATTGTATGTGCAAAATGTAAATGCAGAGCTACTGTGTCATAATATATAAGAGAAATAGAATCGCAAGTGAGCTACTTGTCACATTACAGTAGTTAGAGTGTCACTTTGGTATAAAGGAGTTTTGTGCCTCTGCACGTAGAGCCGTGTTTGAGTGGCATCGTGTTTTGTGAAAGCGGAATATTCCAAATCTGCCAAGCATTTAGCTGACATCAAATGATCCTTGAAATCGTCAATAGCTAGAAAGAGCGAAGTGCAATGTGTGGGGAAGGATAATAGAAAGTACAAGGCCCTTGTTCTTCAGATCTTTAGAAAAACTTGTGTGCGCGCGCGCATGTGAGAGACAGACACACAGAGAGAGAAAATGTTACTTTCTTTGGAGACTGGTAGACTCAGGGAATAGCATACTAAGCAATTAACCTCTTGTGCAGACAACAATCTCGAGTTTTATGTACCACGTAAGGGCTTAAGTGGTATTTAAATTGTACTTGGGCCTTGTGCTACCCTTCTACACAGGGATGAGTTGCTGCCACGATGCCTAAAGTACTGGGCAAAGTTCTACTCGGGTTGCCAAAAAGTTGTTACACGTGTTACTATCTGATGACTATCTGTGACCTATGTGACATGAGCTTTGAGGGGTCTCAATCTAATTCCTGGTGGATAGGTGTCCACATCACCCTCAAAATCATTACTAATTGGCCTCTGCTTGGTGGCTATCAGGAGAAGCCAAGGATTGAATAAAACATGGAGACTGAACATCTATCTATCTCTGACCACCTAGAGAAGATCCCTTCAATTAAGGTTGAAGCACATTGGGTGAGAGGAAAGGAAGGATACTTACTCTGCTGCTGTAGTCTCTAAATAAGTAGTAGACATCAAGGGGTGTCCATGTGGAACCATTTACTGGTGCTAAATTCATTTAACAAGAAAAATAAATAAATAAATGCCATTTCCTTCAATATTTTTTCTTTTAGATGGGCCTGTAATTGGAGATAAACTGGAGGTTTTTTCCAGAGAACTCTACACATGCAAAATTACAAAGTGAAAATTAAATTGCAGTCAAAACAAGCAAGAAGTCAGGGCTGCAATCCAGCAAAGCAATTAAGCATGTGCTTAACTTTAAGCACATGACTAGTCTAACTGAAGTCATTGGAATTATTCACATGTTTAAAGTTAAGTACTCCGCTGGATCCAGGCTCAAGGGTGCTACAGAAGTTTAGTTACTTACTTTACAGAGGTGACACAGAAATAATAATTACTGCCAAGAGTGCTGAATACACTCAGACTGCAAATGAAAAGTCCTTTGCTGAGACCTCTGTCTGATCTATGTTTCACAGCGGGGTTCTTGATTTTAATTTACTCACTGCCGAGTTATTGGCCTTTAATCTACTCTACAGCCCTGAAGTCGATTGGAAGCATTTACATAGAGCATCCCCACTAGGTATCAGTGGAGTCTAGATGGGAAGAGGAGTTTGCTTTATAAGACAATTGGTTGCCACTTCACTAACAGCAGACTGGGGTTGCCCAGGTATTTGAATACTTACGGTTAGATTGATTAAAGGGTGGTGCATAAACTGCCCCAGAGGAACAGCGCTGAGAAGCATTGTACTTCACAGGCACCCCCCACACACCCTGAGTCACAAATCCTCCCGATGCTTTCTCCTTGCTTTGAGAAGGAGTAACCATTTGCTGCTTGCGTACACCATCCCCACACAGTGCCTGCTTGCTCCTGTGTACCCAGACCAGAGACACGGGTAACTGCACAGCGTTGTATGCAGGGTTCTTACTTCCCTTTACTCCCCTCCATGAGTAGGTAGTGCAAGGTACAATCTAGCTCTCAATCTTTATAGAGTGCTTTGACCTCCTCAGATGAGCGAGTCTGTACAAATTCCACTTGTAATTGAATGCTATATTAAAGCTATACAATTGCAGACAACATTCATTATTAATATTACCCATCTCATCCACATTTTGCAACTCTTTTAATGAAGATTGCACATAGCTTCAATAGTTGTTGGCAGTTTTGTTGTAGCCCTCTTGGTCCCAGGATATGAAAAGGACAAGGCAGGGGAGGTAATATTTTTTATTGGACCAACTTCTGTTGGTGGAAGGTACAAGCTTCTGAAGAAAAGCTCTGTGGAGCTTGAAAGCTTGTACCTTCCACCAACAGAAGTTGGTCCAATAAAAGATATTACTGCCCCTGCCTTGTCTCATACACATTCAAGAAAGTGGAGATGATAATGGATTCACAATCAGAATTTGTTAATTACCATCCAAATGCACCAAAACACTTAAGCACTTGCTTAATTTTGAGCATCTGAATAGTCCCAGTTACTTCAAGGGCTTGATCCTGCAACGTGCTGAGTGCTCTAGTCCCAGTCCTACAAACCATTTAGCCATGTGCTTAACCGTAAGCGGGTGGGTAGTCCCTCTGAAGTCAATGGGAACACAAGTGTGCTTAAAATTAAGCACGCGCTTAAGTGCTTTGCTGGATCAGACGCTCCGCAGCTTCCAGGATTAAGCCTTCAGAGAACTGCTCCCATACCTCAAGTTCCATGTGTGCTCTCTTGAATCAGGGCCTGCAAGATTTGTTTGTAAGAGTAATTGATTGTTAAAGCGATTGATTTACATGGTGGAACTAGCGAGAAATTACTTGTTTTTTCCCTAACCATATCAGATGCCCCATACATGTCCAGCAATACCTTGTCACACCTAGTACCTAATATTAAGGACAAATGTTTGGGGAGTTTAATATCCATGTTAGCATAGATGTAGCCCATTGCCCCTTCATAACTGTTTGAAAACACTCTTCACATTTATGCACTGCAGCTGGTGTTAATTGTGCCCCAAGGTTAGGCTGTGTGGGCTCTGGTTAACTGCAGAAATCAGTTTTAATGCATCTCGAGAGGGAAGGAGGGAAGAAGAAGAGACAGGATATTTGACTGCACATCAGGAAAACTGAAAAACCCAAATCAGCAGGATGTAGAATCCGTAATGAAGATTAATTCACACTTTACGTCATGCAGCTTAAACTGCTCCCCAGAAGGTAGACATCATGTTGCTGTGGGGATCTTTCTTCTGCAATTAGTACAGAGAAAAATCTAATCGCAGTCATGGAAGTTAGCACTGGAACAGACCTACGCAGTCACCCAGCTCATCTCCCCTGGCAGTGTCTGTATCTTTCCCTACAGAACATCTATTAGTGATTGGTCGTCAACCACTATAAGGCTGGAGGCAAATGGAAGGGATTCCGTTTCGGCTACATGTACATTACAAGCTAGTGGTGTGATTCCGAGCTTCTGTACACGTACCCCACTCACATTAGCTCTCCTCTGAGCAAGCGGGCAGCGACTTCAAGGGCTAGCCATCCCAAGTACNAACTCAGATGATCTCAGGAGGCATTATCTGCAGCACAAATGAGACTTTGGGGCTACCTACTGATTCTAATAGCTTTGGTCTGGCCCTCTTATTTCCCACTGGATATGCATTAACCCTCCCGATGGATTTCAACCCGGTGCCTGCAG
The DNA here is from genome assembly GCA_003942145.1 of Platysternon megacephalum. Taxonomy (NCBI): domain Eukaryota; kingdom Metazoa; phylum Chordata; order Testudines; family Platysternidae; genus Platysternon; species Platysternon megacephalum. The sequence goes on along the minus strand of QXTE01000204.1, from coordinate 2,532,676 downwards.
AGTCCTGAGTTAACACAGCGTAACCTCTCCTATTTAAATAGCAGCTCAGCTCAGCTCAGCTCAGCGGCAGTGAACAAACAGGAGAGAGGACGACATGTTCCGTAAGGGGGTGGTTTTCCCTTTTAGGTTCTATTGTAAAACACGTCCTCAGAGCTTTGAAACTTTCTGGAGAGGGCATTCCACGCCTCTGCGGCGTGCTTTCTGGCCAGCGTTGGAGCTGCAGTGATGGACTCAAAATGGAGTAGTGTAGCAATAGTGCAGACACAGTCTACTCTAAATGGACACTCATGCAAGGTTTCAGCCGGCCTCCAGCAGAGTTCAGAAAGGGATACCCCCACCCAAAACTGTATTCTGGGAGGGCTATTTTTATCTCCTCCTTCTGAAGCATCAAGGGTGGCCTTGGCTGGAGATGGGACATTGGATGGGGAAGGCCAAGATTCTGAGGTGGCACTGAGCATTCTCTCTCTCAGGGGCTTGACTGGCTGGTTCTTGCTCACATGCTCAGGGTCTAACTGATCACCATAGGTGGGGCCGGGAAGGAATTTCCCCTCCCCTGCCCCCAGTGCGATTGGCAGTGACCTTGGGTGGGTTTCACCTCCCTCTGCAGCATGTGGGTGCAGGTCACATGCCAGAATTATCTGGGTATATCTCACTTCATCACCAGCATCACTGGTGCTCCTCAGTCCCTCCTGTTTTCTTCCCGTGGCACAGAACAGTCTAGTCTCCTCTGGGCTGCGATATTTTGGTCTAATTTCGTTTGTAGGGTTTAGTCTACGGGCTCAGGGTGGTGCTGGTGGCCTATGATATACAGGAGGTCAGAGTCGATGATCGGGTGGTACCTTCTGGCCTTAAACTCTATGATTCTATGAGGAAACTGAGAGGGGGATGCAGATTAGGTTGAAAAAAATGAAGGTGATCATCAACAGAGGAGGTGAAAAGCGCTGCTTGCTTTCGCACAGGTTGCTGGGGTTGAGCAGGGTTTCCCCCAGAACTAGCACAGTCTCTGTGAATGCCCAGTGCCTTGAACTTCATGGAATCAATTCTGCTGGCCCTGAGTCAAGGAATGGGGAAGCTGCACAGGAAGGGGGTTGCCAGAACACTTTCATTCCTTTGTCTTATTAATTAAAGGTGGGCCATAGCCTCAAAGTTCAGATCCTGAGTCAAACTTTTCAGTTTGGAGATGATAATCTGGGGACCGAGGTATTGGGTTCAGACCTATCAATGCCATCAGTATTTGAATAACTCAGCAGAGTAACTTCCACCCCCATATGACTGGTGTTCCAAGCTGCAGCAGGTACAGAGTTCCCATCTGCTTTGTGTGATGCGAAAGGCAAGCCTGAAAAAATCGGCTTTAGGGTTTACTGCCAGGTGGTCCTTATGCAATGTGGGTGTGTTATGCTCCCCTTGGCGTGAAAGGAAAATTAAGCAGTTTGCACTCTCTTTGCACAGGAGTAACTGACACTCCAAAGTGCAAGGCAGCGGTGAATCGGACTCAAATTCTTTCCTATATTCAGATATTCTGCAGTTTGTTCTGATTCTGACCATATTTACTGTCAGTCCAAAGATGCATTTTCCACTTGCCTTACCGGGTACCATGTTATCTGCAGGTGGATATGCAGGGCTCTTCGGTGACTCCTTCCTGAAGCTCGAAGTCCTTTTCCAAAAAGCCAGGAATGCTGAGAAACAGACGTGGATTCTGAGAAGTGCAGCCCTTGGTAGGGGAGATGGGGGTGGAAAGAGGTTGCTGGTAGCTTTGCTGAATTTGGATAGTTTTCAAAAAAGTGCTAATTCCTAATTCTCCCCAGCTGATAGAATCAGTGCTGATGTCCCTGGACAGATCTAGGATTTGCATTCTAATAGGTCAGGTTGCTGCAGGGAGCTTCAGTGCATGGGGGTCTGGAAACTTGATCTTGAGTTGTTATTCTTATGGCAACAAAGGATAGGTGAAAAGATATGGGTGGAAGGATAATTCCCTACCCCAAAGAGGTGTTGTGCAGATAAAATCTACTGAAAACTGGGAGGCCCTCAGATAGTACAGTGATTAAGGCCACATGAAGACCTAGAATGATAAGAGTTGTACAAAAAAAATTCTCAGCCTTGGCAAAAAAGGGAGGAAAATGGCATTTTTATGTATGTGAAGGAATAAAATGCTTTTCATTGCACTGGAGTTATCCACAGAGACCAGGTCTCAAGTGGAAACATGTTTGTTTTTCATGAGGCTGCTGATCATCATTCTGCTTTGTGGGGTGGGAGTCGGGACCATTCAGTCCAGAGAGTCTTGGTCATCTAAACACAGGAGATAAAACTCAAACTTGAGGTTAACTGGATGGTGAAAATTTGTTCTGAACTGTGTAGTGAATTGAAGCACATTAAGAAGACTAACCTACCTGTTCATCAAGAAGATAAAAGTGTATGGGAGCCATAACATCATTTCCTGCTATATGGTGACATACTAAGCAGAAGAGAGACAGTCTCAGGTTCATGCATTCAATTAGAGCCGATTGTAAGATTTTCACTGAAACTTTTTTTTGGGGCGGATGGAAAATGCTATTTTTGTCTAAACTGAAATGCTTTAAAAAAGTGTCCATTTCGATAAAATTTAATTTAGAATACAAAACCGACTTGTTTCAATGATGTCCAAACATCCCATTTTGACATTTTTGGAAAAGAATGTTTTATTTTATTTATTTTTAAAAATGACTTTTTGAAATGAAATTCACTGTGTTTTATATTTAAAAACTATTTAAAAGTTTTAAAAGATAGAAATTATATTATTTTATCAAAATGAAATATTTCAATTTATCTGAAACTATTTTTTAAGGATTTTTTTTCCATGGGAAATTTTTAAAAAAAAATATTTTTGTTCATTTTGGAATGGAAAAATGTTGAAGTTGCTGAAATTCATACAAAATGGAAAATCCAGTCCTGCAACACTTGACATTCAATACAAGCAACAGTTCACTTTCTGCAGAGCTTTCAGATCCTATGGAGGATTCAGCTGCAGTGTGCCCTGTATTTCATTACAGATCAGTTTAATAATAACTGTGTCTGTTGGGAAAATTTCAAGATTGTATTTTCCCCCCAATCCCTATTTGTATTGATCCCCTGCAATGAGACAGTCTCTCCCAGTGCTGTACAGGTCTGTCGCATCTTAGGCGCATTTAACAGGTGCGATTTCAGCTTTACGCGGTCGGCAAAAACAAGAAAAAAACAACAACAAAAGAGAAAACTAACAATTTAAATACTGTTTCTGTAGGGTGGGCGATTCTGCCCGCCATCACACTCAATGTAAGTTTGACTATACGCGGTTTTCGCTTTAGGCGCTGACCGCGGAACGTAACCCCAGCGTGAGATGAGACAGACCTGTACATCATGTTTACTTAGACCTGACAAAAAAAACTTGAAAGAACAAGACCTTGCATCTACTAAGCTCCAGTGTGTCCACACACACACAAAAAATAAAAATAATGAACAAATAAAGATTTGAGAAGTGAGTGGCTGTTGGCATGAATTTCAGCACTGAGCAACTGTGAATTTGTTTCACTTGGCGTTCATTTGCAACTGGTTATTTAAGAGGGAAAAAGATAAAATGGACGGGGAGGCCAGACAAGAGAAGCCATAATTCACCTGTGAATGTAACAGCACAGAGCAGAACAAACTCACTGAGGGTCAAGAAGCCACATTATTAATTATCACCCTAGTTAATTAACGTTTGTACGGCACTTTGAAACGTAAAGCATTGTGCATGTGCTAAGCCTCATTAACATGACCACTGGCAGGCTGTGATTGTGGTTAATGCCCCTGGGATTAATTTGTGCTCTTCTAAACCAGGTCCACAACAATCCACTTTAAATGGAAGCTCATTCTATGAGATCCCATTATTTCTGGCTTAGTTTATGAGTTTCTCACCCATCCTTTTCAATTGGAAGAACCAAGCAGAGCTGACATAAGATGGGGTATAAATCCTTTTCCTTCTTATGAGCTCATGGATACATGGCTCCTGCTAGGAACCTCTGCTTCATAAATCTAGAGAGTAGACTGAAATCAGGCCCGTGTGTATGACTGTAGCTATGATTCGTTGTTGACACAATAGCCCCTCTGCATCCCTCTAGCCATGTGACTCACCCCGATGCATTGGGATCTTCCAATGCTTTTCCTGTATGCCACAGTGACTGAATGTTTCTCTGATATTTGAACGGGGACACGTGCATTCACCACGGATGCTGGGAATCCCCAGAGGCGCTTGTGTCCAACAGATAAAAGGGGCTGATGGCTTACAGTTTAAAGCTGCCAAAGAAGCAGAACCCAATATCCTTTACACCACTGCAGCTAGAACAGGGCTCTCTCAAATGCGACTCATAAACCCATCCCATCTCAGAGAGTCTGGGGAGACATTAGGCAAACTCCTGGAGCTCAAGTTGTGGGGCTCAGAGAAAGGATCTGAGACCCAAGAATCCAGAGCAAAAGAATTACCATGGTCACCAGAGCAGATGGGACCATCTCTGCAGTAGGTGTGGCTGTCAACAATCTAAGGCTAAGATTTTCAGTACCAACAAGAGGATCCAGATGCCTAATTCCCATTAAAAATAATGCAATATCTCAGCCTTGGTTAGGGGATGTACCGGCATGTGTGGGACAGAGGGTAACTGGATCCAGGATGCAAGAGCAGATATTCCTCTCCATACAGTCTTCATTCAGCGAAAATAACCATCTAAGGCCAGATCCTCAGCTGCTGCCCTATAGGACCATTGCAGCCAGAGTAACTTCAAACAGCCTTAAAGTGGCCCCGGATGTGGAGAACAGAGAGATGACCCAGAGTGACATTCCTGGCTCCAGCTGCACAAAGTATAAGCTCAGGGTAGCTGAAGATATGACTGCAGATGATTATTTTCATGGGGTAAAATCAAAGACTCTTTGGAGAGGACTCTCCCTTCTTTGCAGCCCTCCAGCATTCTCCAAAAAGTTACAATCTTTCAACTTTCGTACTGACTTGGGACAAGAACAAATGTTGCCATGCTGGAAGTTACATTTTTCAATCAGCTCTAATAGAAGCATATATTCCAGCCCCGCCAAACTTTTGAAGTTCTCTCATCCGTACGCAGCCTCACACTTCACTGTGTTGGAGGACAAACGCTGCACTAATCTCACAGCATCCTCAGTGAACTCAAATTTGTTTAGTTTTTTTGCAAGCAGCTGATTGCAGCTCTGGGTTCTACCCGGCTGGCAAATCTTTGCCTTCAGGCAAATTCTAATCAAGCCAACTTATTTATATGACTTTGCCCTTTAAATGGTATTTTTTTAAATGAGTGTTCATCTATCATTCAGCCTTTAATGCAGCCTCTATCTCTCCCTCCTTCACTTCATATTGCCTACGGTTATGGGTTAGAAAGCAGAAATCACTCTGAAGAATAGAGATCTTATTCATTCCAGTTCCAAATGCAGTAAGACTTATTTATTTATATTAGAGGGGAATATGCTTTTCTATTTGCACACTGGATACAATAGTTCCACTACTCACCATTAAACTTAATTGCAAAATTTGGTTTTAGTAACAAGAGAAAAGATGAGAACAGAGCTGCTAGTGACTGGAAATATTATAATTAGTCCTCTATCTTTGTTATGTAACATAATGTGTGTCAAAGATCTTTTGTTATTAATTTAATCCATCTTCATTCATAAGAATGTGTAATGTGTGAATTATTTCTTCTATTTTCATATATGCAGAAACAATAGGCTTCTCTTGTGCTACTTCCATCACAGCACTTTGTTGAGCACAAAAAAAAATCTTTTAAAAATAGTCACATTTTGCTAGTTTAATTTATTAATTATTATGCATTAGTTATGATACAATTTTGTTGTAACATTTTAAGGCCCCAATTAAGTCCTTGCATAAGAATGGCCATAGTGGGTCAGACCAATGGTCCATCTAGCCCAGTATCCTGTCTCTGACAGTGGCCAGTGCCAGATGCTTCAGAGGGAATGACCAGAACAGACAGAGTGATCCATCCCGTCATCCACTCCCAGCTTCTGGCAAACAGAGGCTAGGGACACTCAGAGCATGGCATTACGTCCAGGGCTGGCTCTAGGCACCAGCGTTCCAAGCATGTGCTTGGGGCAGCCCTTTTTAAGGGACGGCACTCCGGCTTTTTTTTTTTTTTTTTGCTTGGGGCGGCAAAAAACCTGGAGCCGGCCCTGGTTACGTCCCTGACCATCTTGGCTGATAGCCATTGGTGGACCTATCCTCCATGAACTTATCTAGTTCTTTTTTTTAAATCCTGTTATAGTTTTGGCCTTCACAGCATAACTGAGTCAACTCATTGGACATCAATGGAAGTAGCATTTTCTTTGGTCCTAGGTTTGTATCTGTCATGTGGGTTGCCTAATGGGAATGTAGAGCAATAGAATGGAATTAAGAAAGGTAAAATCAGGCTCCATCGCAGAGGAAATTACAAAGGATGAGATCTACTGGCTCACAGCTCAGTCTCCTGGTCAAACACCATCACTTGGGACTTTTCAAGCTAGACAGGACAAAGCACTAGAAGATATAAATAGCAAAAAACCCTGCACTGGCTCAGCAGGGTATTGACAGGATGTGACCTGACTCCCTCTCTAACTTCTATGGCCCAAATTCTGCTCTCATTTAAACCAGCACAACTCCAGAGTAACTTCACTGAAGCCAGCAAAATTAATCTCTACACTAAGAGCAGAATTGGCCCTTAGACTCTCTCATCCTGGCTGCTTGAACGAATGCCTTTTTCCAATTTTCTCTCTCTTCTCCAAGGTGGTCGGTGAGTGGAGATTTAGCCGGATCCACTGTGACATCTTTGTCACCCTGGACGTTATGATGTGTACTGCCAGCATCCTCAACCTCTGTGCCATCAGCATTGACAGGTGAGATCTCTCTGGGGGCAGGAGGAAGGTCCTGTCCAGCTCGGTGTGGCTGGTAGGAAGGTGAATTGCACAAAATCACTTCTTAGTTTATGTGCGTCTGCTCACGTTTCAAAATGATGGAGCAGACACCAGTGGGGCAGCAATAATCTGGAGAAGGTGCATTAGGCTACAGCATCGCTGTCTTCTCTTCAGAGGAGGGGCATTGAAAACCACATCAAATGGGCTCCACCCTCAAACCTTCCAAAGCAAGGGGCTGCAGAGACAAGAGAGTGGGTTCCTTCCAGCTTAGACATCTCAGTTCCTGGAGATCATCTATAGCTGAACCTGCCCCTGTGGTCTCTCTGGAGCAATTTTCCAGATTTACTAACTGTACATTCGCAGATGGTCTCTCAGCACTGGCAGTGAAATAACATGCAGGGTCTTTGTCTCCATGCTGCATGCAGGTACACCGCAGTAGCAATGCCAATGCTTTATAACACACGCTACAGCTCCAGGCGCAGAGTCACTGTCATGATCTCCGTGGTCTGGGTCCTGTCCTTTGCCATCTCCTGCCCACTTCTGTTTGGTCTCAACAACACAGGTGAGAATAATGTCATCTGCAGCTGGCTAGTGTGTGTGTTTCATGCTCTCTTCTGCCTCACTGGGTCCCAGAGAACTTTGTGTTATGGGGAAGGAATTAACATGGCTGAATAATGAATACTAGGAGTTAAGATTTAGGTGCATGCACACCTCTGCCAATCAAACAGCCCTGAATCTGTGCTCTGCCAGGCCTATATCCCCGATCAATCAGGGTTGATGTTTGTCCTCAGGCTTCTGTAGAAGAAATGTGCATAGCACTAGCCAGCATCAGCACCCAAAAAGAAGAGAGACCCTTAAATGTCTTAAAATCTACCAAAATGATGGGCACCTTACAAATAACCAGGCAGCTCCATTGGCACAGCAGCATAAGATACACTCCTATTCAACAACCGTTATTTTAGGGAAACTGAATGATCTATGGTATGTGAATGATGGAGCCTTTCATGTACAGGTCACTGCTATGAGTTTGGCTCAGGTTGGTAGCAAATGATCACTCGTCAGTTCTAGACTCACCTCTTGGTGAACCACTTAAAGGGAGCTGGTCTCAGCCCCGTTCCTGTAGGACAGGTGTCCACAGCAGAACCCCTCCCCCTCCAATAATAGCTATTGGGCAGTCTTAAAAGAGAGCCCAAGGACTGAAAGATCTATAGAGACTGCACTCCCCTCTCAAATCCTACAGCTGGAGATGAGGCTTCTTGGTGGGGAGCAGTCTGGGAAGTTTGCACCGCTGCAATCGTGTGGCTAGCTAGAGAATTTCAGTCTCCAGCTCTCAATCCAGCACCTTATACCTGCACTAACTGCGTGAGAAATAAATCTATTTTCCCTTGGATTAGTGCGTGGCCTGTGATTTTCAAAGGAGCCTAGGGGGCTGAGACACCCAGCTCCCATGGACTTGCAGGCGGAGTTGGGTATATGACTCATTGTGACAATCCCTCTCTTGGTTTGGAAATTATTTCTGGAGAAAGATGGGAGAGCAGCTGTTCCCATGTTCTTGTGGCTCCAGTGGTGAGAGGGTGAGAGGGAGAGAGAAATGCTGGTTCTAGCTCCTAACAGTTGGGACGATGCTCCTGCAATCTCTTGTGTCTTCCAGACAAGAATGAGTGTATCATTGCCAATCCTGCCTTTGTTGTGTATTCCTCTATCGTCTCCTTCTACGTTCCCTTCATTGTCACCCTGCTGGTATACGTACAGATTTACGTAGTGCTCCGGAAACGCAGGAAGCGCGTCAACACCAAGCGCAACACCCACGGCCTGGACTCTGACACGCAGGCACCGCTGAAGGTAACCAGACCCCATCCCCCTCTCTCAATCACCATCTTCTTTCCTTCCTGCTCACATTCTTTTCCTGACGCTTCCCCCGTTCCCTCCCCAATGACACTGTTTGGTCTGAATGAAACGGTGGATTGTGAGGATGGATATTGTGTCTTATGCCTTTTGGGAGTTCTGGATGGACACAGGGGTGCCCCAGGACACTGGTGGAAGCTTCCCAGATCTTTCCTGACCTCCAAGGATGTTTCATCAGCAAGTCTGTGGTCAGATCTGCTTCACCCAAGCAACTCATGTTTGCTTCAGCTCTGCAGAGTCTGAGTTGGGTTTAAGATATCCAGCAAAGGCTTGAAGCTAGGGTACTTTTATTCGTTCACTCTGAGTAGATCCCTCTGCTCCCTGACTGCGTGGTGGACACAATCTTTCACCATCCTGTTGGAATTTATTCCTTCAAACTGTAGCCCGGAGAGCTAGCTGAAAGAGATTTTATTTAGCACAATGCAAGAAACCTAGAGGCCTGAATCCTGTAAGAGAAAATTAAATATCTTTAAGCTAGCTCTGGGGGCTACAATAACAAGGGTTGGGCCTTTCAAAGCAGCCCAGGGAATTTAGTCTTAAAATTAATAGATGATACAAGATTAGGTTAGACGAGCACCTGTCAGGGATGGTCTAGATAATACTTAATCCTGCAGGGGACTGGACTAGATGACCTCTCGAGGTCCCTTCCAGTCCTATGATCCTATGATTAAAACCCCTATGCAGCTTTCAAAACTTCAGTCAAGGACTTCAACAACCTCCCACTTCCTTCTTTCCCGGCCACCTTTTACATCTAGGGCTGAGCTCATTGACTCTTTCCTTTCTCTGAAAATGTGGCCATGGTGGTAGCTGGTGTCTGCCCACGTTACGGTACTGAGCAATAGATTGTTGTGCAGATGACTTGCCGCTACGGTAGTATCCACAGGGAGGGCTATTGCCCTCTTGCAGGGATGTCCACTAGCTAGCAACTTCAACATGGCTCCCGGACAAGAAAACCTTTGGGATGTGCTCTGGCACCACGGTGATGGCAGCCCCAGACGGACACATGTAAGCACACAGCTCTTGATACTTCACACACAGTGCACGCCTGTCTGTCCTGCACAGCGCATGGCTGGCATGACACACCCACGACTGACGATGGTGCCTTGAGGCAGAGTCCAGCAAAGTGTGCGTGGGCTGTGAGGACACTTGTCACAAATTCCCATTTTAGTAGGAAGTGAGAAATGATTAATATGGACTTGTAACTGGAGAGGAGTCATCTCCAAACTGTCTCTCAGCATTTCCCTCAAAAGCCAGGTTCTAGTCAAGCAGAGCAATATGGAGACAGAGGTGAGGCTGGATGGAGGAGCTATAAAGGTCCTTAAAGTGTCTTTCTCCTGGTGAGAAAAGAGCTGAGAGTCCCTGGGAACCATCATCATTCACTCCTCGGAATAATTTTCCAGATTCCTTACCTTCGTAGTCACAGCTATTTGTTTCTGCTCAGTGCCCTGTGTTTAAATTGCCACATCTCTCTTGCCAGCTCCCCTCCTAATTCCCATCTGCTTGTGTAACCTGTGTGCTGATGTTTGCCCCCTTAGGACAAATGCACTCATCCAGAAGATGTGAAGCTCTGCACTGTCATTGTCAAGTCCAACGGGAGTTTCCCAGTTAACAAGCGGAAAGTGGTAAGTGTTACAGAGGACTGTCAACTCTCCAGCACAAGCACTTTCTCCCTTTGCTTTTGCATGGTGCAGAATGAATTTAGGGTGGGTTTTTTTCCCTCTAGCCTAAGAAAGTAAAGTTCTATGTTAACAAAGGGAATTCCTATGCAGCATCAAAACTTAAATGGCGCTCTTCCCTTTCCCCAAAGGAAGCCAGCTATTTGAACTGCAGTATCGGCAACTCCAGAGTTAAAATATCAGGACTCAGTTCCTTCACCTCCTCCAAACATCATGAGACTGTTAAAAATATCATGATTTTTAAGGCAATTATCAATTTGGGGTTCTTTTTATTTTCCTTCTAGGTGTTTTTTATATTTTGAGACATGAATTCCTTTTGGTTTGTTATGAAAACCTGAATAAAATAATTGAAAATGGACATTTCCCAGGAATATTTTTGTTTAGGGAAAAAAAAAGCCATCTTCCATTTAAACGGCCTTCTGATAGAAAAGCTTCAGCCAGCTCTAGATCTGAGGCTGGAAGGTTCTCCCCTTTGATAAGCCCTATAAGATAGCGGAACGACTCAGAAGAACCAAATAAGCATTGTCAGAGTCAGAAAGGCCAGTTCCCTCCAGAATAATGTTCACAGAAAAGGAATACAAATAAGGGAACATAAGCAAAGAAATGAGCCAACAGAAACACTCCCCCAGTTTGGAGCTTCCATCTTGTCCTATCACCCCAACCTTCCCAAAGGCATTCTCCCCTCTCTGCCTCCCATGTAGCCAATTTATATCCCTTCCCCTGACCATTTCTTCAAAGGAGGAGATGGGGAGTTGAACTGAGGTTAATCTCTTCATCAAGTAGTACCCCTGCTCCCTTCACAGAAGACGGTATCACTCTTTTGCTCCAATTACATATTTATCTATCTTTATGTTGGGGTTTTTTGATCCTTGTCCAGGAGGCAGTGAATCACGTGGAGGAAATGGAGATGGAGATGGTGTCCAGTACCAGCCCCCCTGAAAAAACCAAACACAAACCAGCCCTGCTGAGTAACCACCAATTGGTTATGCCAGCCTCTTCCAACCAGTGCATCAATTCCACCCTGGATTTGCCCTTGGACAGCCCCACGAAAGCAGAGAAGAATGGGCATGCCAAAGACAACCCAAAGACGGCCAAGGTCTTTGAGATCCAGTCCATGCCCAACGGCAAGACAAGGACTTCCCTCAAGACCCTGAGCAGGAGGAAACTCTCGCAGCAGAAGGAAAAGAAAGCCACCCAGATGCTAGCCATTGTGCTTGGTAAGAGCTCAATTTGGCCTCCTTTGTGGCCCATTGGCTTCCCAGGACTGGTCTTTTAATGGGAATGTCCAGTGAGGACTATTTTGTTTGTCACATAGGCAGAGAGAAGTGCATTTGCTGGTGAAACATGTGGGGAAATACAAGGAGCATAGTGGGCAATGCATGGAGGGAAGAAGGAAGTGTCAAATAAGGACAAAGATGCAAGGTGAAAGGAGGGGGGGGGGTGAGGATACTTTAAAGTGGTCTCAGGAGACAGAGTGTTGTGTACTGAAGGTGAGGGCCTTATTGCAGGTGTCCCTGGATAAGTTAGGGGAAACACCCATGCAACCAGGCAGCATGCCACCAGTAGGAAGGCCAGCCAAGGTTCTCCCTCTCAGAGCAGCATAGGAGGACAACCACATCTAACTCAGGGTGTTGCCCAACTCTGGGGAATAATAGGTGCTGATTGGCAATGGCTGGCAAGGGTCTCATATGATTTATAATGCATCCCAATTACGTTCCAAATGGCAGGGAAGTCAGAAACAGGATTGACAACTCTGAGGGCTAGATTCTCTGCTGGCGTAACTGCTTTGAAGTCAATCAACTTACAACAGCTGAGAAAACATATAGTGCTTAGATGCTTAAGGGTCACAGCTTTAAAAATACGATAGCAAGACACAAGACCTGCACCCCTGCAGGAAGCAACTTTCTTTTACCACCATAAGGGGCTTAATTGTTGGATCTCAGAGAGTATTGAGCACCTGCACAAATCTTCCAGGGTTAAAATGACAGCTCAGTGCAATCAAACCCGATTCTTTCCTTATTTCCCAGGTGTTTTCATCATATGCTGGCTCCCCTTTTTCATCACCCACATCCTGAACATGCATTGCAACTGCAACATTCCACCAGCGATGTACAGTGCCTTCACATGGCTCGGGTATGTCAACAGCGCCGTCAACCCAATTATTTACACCACCTTCAACATTGAGTTCCGCAAGGCCTTCATGAAGATCCTCCATTGCTAAATAAAGCCTGAGAGCAAGATGATGCCATGCACACACCACATACACACACACACAGGTGAGTAGGGAGTCATGAGGAGGCCTAGTGTTCTTATATAGGGCCATAGGCCCATGGTGTTAAGACAGTGCCATGCCTACACACCCTTATAGCTGGGACGTAATGGGTGGCTTCAAGAGGGATGCTCTCTCTTATTCTTAAGGTGACCTTGGACTCCGAGATCAACCCAAAGGGCAGTTTTAAGAGGTACTCTCACACTGTGTTTGAAGATACAGAAGCAAAAACTAAGACACACTCATTTGATACCTGCCTGTGGCCAACTGACCTCCAGTGCATTAATTGTGGACATTAGCAGAGCCAGCAGTGGACAGTGATTGGTCACTGTGCTGGTTGCTCACATGTTAACGTCATTGATACAATTCTCACCAAAGACACCGACATCTTTTCTGCTTTGCAATAGGAGCCAGAAAGCCAGAGCTCACAGGAACTCCATGCAATGGCTTTGCCATCACCTCCAGCTGACCAGTCCAGTATCAAACGGCTGAAGCCTTCAGACAAAGACTTAGAGAGGTGCCAACTGGGCTAAGAAGGTTCTGCCATCATACAAGATACGAAATCTACAGACATATGAGTCCAGGGGAAGTGGGTGCAGGAGGAGAATGGAAACCTGTATCACATATGGTGTCATAACACAAATGTAAATATGAATAAATAGGATGAATTGAACAGAAGCCCAAGCCAAAAAACCCCCAAAACCATAAATAAAGAGAGAAACAAAATAAATGACACCTTGTCTTGCATGGTACGTGTGTGTGATGATTCAAAGGGTACCCATCGTCACCATTCAAAGCCATGTCCACCTGCCAGGATTTTCATCTCCAAGTTACTGTACAAAGTTAGCTGCAGTGTGATGGTGTCATTCATATAGTGGCACAAGGACAAGGCCCCTGGAGCCATGTCCATCCCTGGTATAACTCCACTGAAGTCATCAGAGTTAGACCTTCAGGCTGAATTTGAGCCCTGTAGCATGGGTTTAACCGAACAGGGAGGGACGCTACTTTTCATTGGCCATCCTGGCTTCCCCCTTCCCTTACGACTCTGCATTGAGGCAGAGTTGTGCGTTAGGTTCTCAGTCTCAGCCATCGCTCTGAAGGACAATAACTTCAGTATAAGCAAGATCTTAAGCCACTGACTCACACTGATAAGCAGTAGTTGCTTTCATGAACAATCCCATTGTCTTCAGAGGAACTACTCCTTGAGAGTAACCGTTCACTACCGTGAACTTTGCAATCTGACCTTGGTGGGTTTGGGAGGGAAACTGAAAGGTTCTGAAAGAGTCTCTAGCTACACATGCTCCCGGGTTCAGTGTGGACCCTGGTCGAGAAAATGAGAGATTTTTCCCCTTCTTTGTTTCCAGCACCTCCCCCACCCCCTTGTCTCTGTGCTTCATGGTTTAACCACTTGAGAAGCCGTCACCAACACCATCTCACCGAGCCGACCCGGGGGCTGCCAAATCCACACTGTCATTATTGTACCCAGCTCACCATATATTTTGTAATATCTCTGTAAATAATATCTAGTAAAATGAATAAAATTCCATGGAAATGGGTCTGGCTGGAGTTTAATTCAGGATCAGGATAGTCTGGATTATTGCAATAGTCCACACACACATACAGACCCCCCTCCCCCAAATTAAAATCATCTGTCAATTTTAAAGCTATTAAATGCCCGGTAGACAGAGATACAGGCTGGAACCTCACACAGCTTCTGACTTCAGCAGAGGGGGAGGGGGAGCCTCCTGCAGGTGTGGAGAACAAATTGAATGTCGTTTCTGGTTTTATATAAAGAAGAGAAAAGACGATCAAATCCACCATCTCAGGTGTAATTCCATCAGCTTCAATGTGATTAATTTGTCCTGGGCCTCTTAACTACAGTTCAACACACCACCTTCTTTTTCGACTCATTCATTCTTTATGTACAGGTAATTCTCAAATTTTGCAGGTTAAACCATTTCTTGCTGTAGGCCCTTTGCCATGAATTCCCCATGAGTTCCCATGTTACCAATACACGCATTTTCCTGTGCAAACAGAGGTCAGGGAGTTACAATATATGTGCTTCCTGTATTGTTAAATAAAGCAGGGGGTCGGAAGGGGGGGGGGTGGCGGCATGATCCCAGCATGGAAACCACTGCTATAGATGGTTACAGCAAAGATTTCAAAGCTTATTTAAACATGATCTTTTGAGGTCTGTCAGCAGCTATAGATTTTAATGAAAAAGTGATCCCTCCAGCCATCCAAAGCGATTCTCAGCAGGACACAGGAAGAGGGAAAGAACTCATGCCCCTAGCAGAGATGGGTCTTGAAGATGGAATCAGACTAGGGGGCACAGATGGAGCACTGGTTTATCCTGGCAACACTTTATTTACTTCCCACCAATCAGGTGTTACTTGATGCTGCCTGAGCAAAATGTTGCAACCAAATAGGCCATGGCTAATTGCTCCTCAATGCTGGTGTGACAACGCACAGCAATTAGGAGAGATTTTATACCGTTACATTAACAGGGATTATGTACAAGAGAAAAAAA
The DNA here is from genome assembly GCA_003942145.1 of Platysternon megacephalum. Lineage (NCBI taxonomy): Eukaryota > Metazoa > Chordata > Testudines > Platysternidae > Platysternon > Platysternon megacephalum. Next base: position 2,517,387 of record QXTE01000204.1, on the reverse strand, counting down.
AAAAAAAAAAAGCTGTGCTTACAAAAACACAGGAAGCCATGAAATCCTTTTCTGATCGGGAAATTGGAAATGCTACCTCAAGGGATCTCAGGAGCCGGGTACAGATATAGAAGGAAATTCTGTTCTTTTCTCCCCCAATCCTTCCATTTTTAACCAACTGAGTTAACCCAGTGGTGGGAATCAACCCAGCCTGATCTTAATGAAAAGACTGAAACAATAAAAAAAAATAAATCAATGCATTTTGTGTAAAAAAAGCCTATTGTTCGATTTTCCAACAATATTAGCAATTTCAGAGCAGGAAAGTGCCAAGCAAGCAAATAAAATATTGGCCGTGGAGACCAACAAAGCAGAAAGAAATGTGTGAAAAGCTCCTTCATAATATAAAAATACACCATCCTTGTTGATGATCTCCCTGGGTGACATTCACCTCTGTGCGGAGGGACAGAGCAAGGCCTATGCCTCATGTAAATCTTGAAAGGAAGTGGGACTTTAGTGTCAAAGCCTCATTCCACATAAGGGGCAATTTCACCCCATGTGAGATGTATCGCAAGGTAGACCTGACCCAGAGGCCTAGATCCACACTGACACACTGGATTCCGAATCCAGATTCAAACTTTGTGGCTCAAGCTACCTGGAATATTAATATTAAAGGAGAGAAGCCCCACGCCCGCGTGAAGCAGAGGAGCTGTTGTAATAGGCCCGTCTGATCTTTGTACCTGTACATCTCTGAGGTGACAAGCTCCTCTTTCAGTGGGAAGGGGCACAGGTCAGCAACAGACCAGCTCTCTTCACACCACTCTCTTCTAAAACCCTCAATTCTAAACTAGGGTGACCAGACAGCAAATGTGAAAAATCAGGACAGGGGGTGGGGGGTAATCGGAGCCTATCTAAGAAAAAGACCCAAAAAATCAGGACTGTCCCAATAAAATCGGGACATCTGGTCACCCTAATTCTAAACTGCCCTGCAGGACTACCTGCAACCCTGACGCCCGACAACTAAGACAAGTTGTTGCAGTGCCATGGCTAAGCTGGTGCTCTGTGATTGGTTGAGGTTGGTGCTTGCATTCCAACTGCTTTGGGACAGTTTCTCTGCCACCAAGCACCACCATTGATTTTCACACAAAATCCCTATATGTTGTGTGGGTGGGTGGGTGGGAATTATAGCACTTTACAAACATGACAATCTTCACAACCACCAAACTATTATTGTTCCCATTTTACAGAGGATAAATTCAAAAACGGGGTGGGAAACATCTTTTTGTTTTGTGTTTGCACAGCATCCTGCACAAGAGGGTGTTAGTCCATGACTAAGGCCCCTAGATGCTACTGCAATACAAATAAATAAGAATAAGAAAAGTGAAGTCATTTTTCCAAACCTATGGACAGAGTCAGCGTCAGCAGCGGGATTAGAATTCGGGACATCCTGGTGCCTATTGCTGGCCTCAGCCTTGTAGACAAGATGACCCTGTCCTTTAAATCATGTCTAAAACATTTTGCTTTCCTGGGACCTGTGGAAATGTGTATGTGTGCTGCTGGTGGTGAAGGCAATGAGATTTTTCTCACATCACCCTAATGAGAAGATTTGATTTCTTCCTTACTGAGAGGCACGGATTGTTGAAGGTGAATTCAAGCCAAAAGGAACTGTAATGGTCCTTGTTATGGTCATATTTATGGTTCCTTATTAATGAGCAAAAGCTCAAGTCCTGTTTAATGAGAATCCTTGGTCCTGCCTTTCTCTCTCTTTGTTAACAGTTCACTGAAGATCAGTGTGGTTGTTTGCAATAGTTGAACACATTATTATCTAGAAGCAGGTGTATCCTGCACAGTATTCTGTAGTCTCTCCACTAGTTTCCATTGCAACGATATTATCATTTTATTCCTCCTGATTAAAGAGCAAACTAATTACAATAGGTCCAACTGGATGATTTAATCACATAGAAGTTTCTTCAGTGATTAAAAAAAAAAACTTTGATGAAAATATCCTGAGAAACTGTCTCTCTTCCTAAAGGTTCAGGAATATACATTTGTTACGACTGGTACATAGACATTGGTAAATTTCACAGTCACTTTATAATTCCATATGACTGGTAAAAGCAAATTTGCACATTGACTGGTACACGAGCTACATGCGATGACATGATTGTGTTGTTCTTTTAACCAGAAGATGCAGCACTTCCTGTTATTTATTTATTAGTAGTAGCAACACCACTCATTATATTGTGGTAGTGCCTAGGGACCCAAATCATGCATCAGGGCCCCATTATACTAGGTCGAACATATAACAAAAATACGGTCCCTGCCCCTAAAGTTTTACTGTCTAGTTCTCGTACTTCTCAGACTCACTCCCCTTCTCAGCCTACTCATCTTTTGTGTTTTTCCCCCTCCTCCATCTCACTTTGTCCAGAATTCTGTCTCTCTCCACTTCTAGACTGAGTCTAGGTGCCTAGATACCATGGTGATGAGGGAGGATGGATAGATGCGCTCAAGTTTCTCCAGGCCCTTTCTCCTGTACAAAAAAAAAGACCTCTAGGGGACAAGCTCAGACTAAATAAAAGAGGAATAGCCTTAACAGAAAGGCAGCCAACAGTTGTCTAAGTTCTCCCTGCAACACAGCACCTGCTCATCACAATGGACTTTTTATGTCTCTTTGTTGATTCTGTATATTAGAGTGCTCAAGATAGTAATCCACAGCCATTGGCTTAGTCACGACAACCTCTGCATGCATGAGCTGCATAGAAAGTTGAAAAAAATTAAAATCCTAACTTATCAAACAGAGTCAACCTGTTCCCAAAGGCTTATTGCCTTCAGCTAGGTTTGATGATGACAAACAATTTAGTGGCACCTACAAACTAATAATTTCTCTTTGTCTGGAGAAAATAAATCTGAGCTGTCAGGGTACTATGGCATTACAGACAATTTGCATGCTAAATACAATATTTTTAGCACACGAATTTTTTAGCTTTTAACATGCCCCAAAGACTTAATTATGGACTTCACTCTGCTAAATGCACCTGAAGTAAAAATTCACATTAGTGGGAGTCGTTCTGCTGTCCATCTCCATCACTTACTTGCTTTATATAAAACTCAGCTCAAGGCAACACATTTAGCTGGCACGGCTTATGGTTTACTTACCACTGATACGAAATATTGCTTAGAACTGAGCTGTAGTAACCTGAGTCACAAAATCATTCACCACCTACATTCCCTCTGCACCTGATGCTGATGGGACAATACACAGTGTAACCTTCATCACGCCGCCCTCCACCTCCTCAAGAGCATCTTCCTTTGCCTCCTCTTCATCTATTATCATTATCATCATTCTAGAGCATCAGAGGTGCACCTGGTACTTTGCCCACACCTTTGTAGGGCTGAGATTTGCAAAGCTGCCTAATGAACTGGGATGCCCAAATCCCATTAAAACGAAGAGGAATTGAGTGCCTAATTCCCCATGGCAACTTTGAAAATCCCATGCTGGAAGAGAAGGTCCTTGCACTGAAGATTATGAATTACATCTATTATTATATCACCTGAGAACCACAGTCAAGACAAAGCGAGCACTTGTCCCCACTCCGAGCTCAAATGCATGTTATTTAGCACTAGGAGGTGCAAGGCGAAGGTAAAACTCTCTGAAGGATACCAGAGGTAGGAACTATAGGGAAGTCGTGTATCCCGGTGGATAGGGCACCGGACTAGGCGTCACGACACCTGGGTTTTATTCTTGGTTCTGCCAGTGATCTTGGGCAAGTCTTTTCAATACCCCGTACCTCAGTTTCCCCACGTGAGATGCAGATAATGATCCCCCTTTGCAAAGCTCCTTGAGATCAGCAGATGAAAAGTGCTATTTAAGGGTTAAATCCTACTGCATGGAACACTGCAAAGGACCTCTGTTTCAGAAATAGTGATCTCTGTTGTGATTGGCTGGGGAGTGGTGTCACTGATGACACAGAAATTTCAGCAGGAGATGCTGGGAAGGGGAACTCACAGAAACTTTACCCTTCCATTCACCAAAGCAGCTGTCGCTCACATTTCCCAATGGAGGGAAACAACTGTAAATGTTCAGCAAAAAAGGGAGTTGATTCGATAAAGTTAAATCAAAGTTGTTGCCAGCTCTGCTTGTGTGTGTGTGTGTGTGTGTGTGTGTGTGTGTGTGTGTTTACTGCTGCTTCATTTTTGTCTCTCAATCATTTCTTGATTCCCCGCCCACCTCACTGAAGTTCCTTTAGGATCTTTGGAAAATGAAGTGAAATACAAAGGGACAGTGAGGTTTCTCATCAATCAGGTTTCCTCCAGTCTCCTCCCATGGGCCTTCCACAATTATCACATCCCTTCAAAGATGCAGAAGCTGCTGCGAAACTGCCCAGAGCACCCAAATAACAAGGGAATTGGAGGACTCTGCCTGGAAACAGGGAAGATCAAGGCCAGAATGAGTTGAAGAGTTGCTACAGATGCAGATTGGAGACAGGTTATTACTGCAGCACAAAAGCAAGTAGTGGCATGGTCCAGTCCTCCTTCAGACAGGATTGCCCTTGTCTGGGGTGGGAGCATTCTTCCCAGGAGCTAGTCTGACATTCAGCAAAGTTGCTGGATCATCTCCTGGAACCAGCAAACCAGGAAGCACTGTTATCTCAGCCAATGAATGTTGCACAGCAAGAGGGCTTTGGGATCACTGGTTAGACTGGAAACCCCACCGGTGCCTCATGGGAAATATTGGAAAGTTCTCCACATACATCAGTTCTGCACGTTCTGTATTTCTCTCTCCCCAGGTTTGTTTGTGTCACTAGGGGCATTTGCATGGAGCCAGAACCTTTGTTTCAACCAGCCCCCTCGAGGGCTTAAGGTATGTCTATATGTGCAGTGCTGGAGCTTGTAGGATGAGGATGCTCTGTGCCAATGGGAGAGAGCTCTCCCATCGGCATAAAAAAAAACCCACCTCCGCGAACGGCATCAGCTATGTTGGTGGGAGAAGCTAGGGACATGATAACAGTTTTCAAGTACATAAAAGGTTGTTACAAGGAGGAGGGAGAAAAATTGTTCTTCTTAACCTCTGAGGATAGGACAAGAAGCAATGGACTTAAATTGCAGCAAAGGAGGTTTAGGTTGGACATTAGGAAAAAATTTCTAACTGTCAGGGTGGTTAAGCGTTGGAATAAATTGCCTAGGGAGGTGATGGAATCTCCATCATTGGGGATTTTTAAGAGCAGGTTGGACAAATACCTGTCAGGGATGATCTAGAGAATACTTAGTCCTGCCCTGAGTGCAGGGGACTGGACTAGATGACCTCTCGAGGTCCCTTCCAGTCCTACGATTGTATGATAGCATTGTGCACATGAACGCTTATGTCGATGTAATTTATGTCACCCGGGGGGTGGAATATTCACACACCCCCGAGCGACATAAGTTTTGCCAACCTAGATATAGCCTTAGTCTCCTGTCTGTGTTGTCACCATCATCTCCATGGCAACTCAGTGATGTCACAAGCTGGTCATTTTGAATTTAGGTGGGGTGAGATGGAGGAAGCAGGCACAAATGGAATTTGCCTCAGGAACGAAAGTCCAATGTGACAGGTTCAACAGGGCATCAGGTGCATTCTGCGCGCACATGGCTAGGAATCTGGGCATCACAGCTCATGTTTCTACTGGGATGTAGAGCCAAGGAGTTCAGCACATTACCTGACTCAGTCCTGTACTGAACATTATTATAGCCGTCCTCATTCTGAAACAGAAAAGTTAATCAGATTGGGAATGGAGTTTGTAGTAAATTTACAGCAGACACTGTTACATCTTACTTCCAGTTTCAATTTTTCTAGATTCAGCTTCCAGCTGTTGGATCTTGTTGTGTACCAAGCCCTGTAGTAACTGCTGTCATCTCCCTGTGTAGGTACTTACAAGAGCTGGTCAGCAAATGCTTTGTAGGTACAAAAAAGAAAATTCTAATCCCTGTTGCCAGGAAAGGAAACTATCGGCCTCCAATAGTTAATGAACTAAAATTTTGGTTTGGTTTAATTAAAACTATTCAACCACTCAGGCCTTGTGATCTGTCCCTGGGAGAGAACCACATCCACTCATTATTTCCCTACAATACAATGATTAATCCCTGGTCGGAATGTGATGGTTTGACCTCATTAATGCTACTTACCTCCCAATTTGAGAGTCAAAAGAGCTCCAACATCTGGAACTAAACCTGCTTGGAATCACATGTGAGAGCAAGGTGCCCCCTAGTGACTGCTAAGAAACCATTGGAATTGGAAGAGCTGAGATGCTGATGTTAAAGTCCTAGCAAGAATTGCCAGCTATACTCGGGTAGCAATTTCTAATCCGTCCAAACAGATGGAGCGGGAAATATTAACAAGTGGCACAACAGCTGCCAGATTTACGCTGTTCACTCCGTTCAGTGGCTTTTAGTGCAAAAAGACATTTGTTTTCCAGCTCGGTCACCCATAGAGCTAACGTAAAGGTATTTTATGTAGCAGTAATGCAAGAAACCTACAGGCCTTCAGAATGTAAGACAGCGTACGTAGTTAGCGTCAGGCTTCGAGGCCTATGAGCCTTAGCATAAGTGAGTTACCGAACAGTGACGCTGAGTTGTTGGAGAACTGAGAATATTAAGTTTAGGAGATTTTTACATAAAATGCTATCAGGTAGCCGCAGGAATATGAACTGATACCAGCTTTTGGATACTTTAGGATAGGAATATCTTCAAGAGTACAACCACAAACTTGCCTTGGCAACGAATTGACATATATGATAAGAAGTTGAGGTCACTAATATACTAACCTATCAGATAAGAACACCCCAACATTATTAGAGTGAGGAAGTTAGTTATGGACAAAGGAGGCTGGGCATCCATATGAATATTCATGGCAGTCACCAGGCCCCATAATCAGCCAACCACCATGTAGGCCTCAAGATCTTGACCCTCAGACTGGTTTGGCATGCCAGAGGCAGGGTAGGACCCTCATGGAGCACTGCCTATCTCCCACCACTAGGTCTCCATGAGAAGGCTGTGAGTATATGTAAGGGGTGGAACTGGACACAGTCTTAATTCCCATTTGGGTTGGAACATTTTACTAATTATGCTAATAAAAGTATTTAAAGCTTTGCTTTGCCCTCAGTGTGAATGTTGTCTCTGTGCACACCAGGGTTCCCAACCAGATACCGAACTTACTTCTGTTGTGCCTGATTCTGGGACTAGAACCCTTTAAACCTCCGAATTTTAATCAGCCACTAATTGGAAATTCTTATGATCAGTCATCAATAACCACTCAACAAAGCAGGCAGCAGCGCTAAAGAATTTACAGATAAGAAGCAGGGCCGGATGGTCTGTTTTGAACTAAATGATTATTATGGTTGCACCCAGAGGCCCCAACTGAGATCAGGTCCCATTGTTCCAGGTGCTGTGCATACAAACAATTAGAGACAGTCCCTGACTTGAAGAGTTTACAATCGAAATCAGTGGTTCCCAACCTATTTACCATTGTGGGCCACACATGCAGTTGCATGTGTGTTATGTGGGCCATATCCACACAATATATATATGCTACCTGTATGGCCCTGAGGATGTCACATGGGCTACAGCTGTTTGCTGATTGTGTCACAGTCTGTGGGCTGAGACCCACTGGTCTAAATAGACAGGACAGCCAAAGGGTGGGACAAAGGAAGCATAATTAACCCAATTCTCCAGATGAGATACTTAGACAAAATGAGATGAAGAGGCTATAAATAAGAATATTCTTCACCAAGATGGAGCAGGAGTGGGGAGGGAAAGATGGAATGAATAAATATCATTAATGAAAAAATTAACAGGCCAGGAACTGAACCGTGGGTGACTTCTGCAGAAGCAAAGCAACACTTCGCAAACAGGGAGAACGTTGTCATTTTATATACTCATCCTGCCATGCTGGGCCCAGCCCGAAAGCACCTAAGTGTGTCTACCCATGCCTGTCATTGCTTCACTACAGAGTGTGATCAGCTGTATCCACAGCTTTGATTAGGTTGTTAAGATTATGAATGTCACCTAAATCGCAGCGGTAGGGCTTACGGCAGAGCTGTAAAATGGAAGCAGGGCTAGGAGCGGAGAGATTTCAAAACTGCTGTACGTTAGTAGTAACCGCTGCTATTTTTAATCAAGCAAATACAAATATATCAATGCACCTCTAAGAGAGCTGACAACATGCTAAGGAAGTGTGAGTAGGGTGACCAGATGTCCCGATTTTATAGGAACAGTCCCGAAATTTGGGGCTTTGTCTTGTATAGGTGCCTATTACACGCCCCCCCCCACCCACCCACACACACACACACAGACACACTCGCTGTCTGGATTTTTCACACTTGCTGTCTGGTCACCCTAAGTGTGAGCAGTTCATGTGGCAGCAGCATGCTTTCAAAAATAAAAATCATCGGCAGTCAAACAGCCAGCAGGTTTATTGAGAACAGATCCACCAGGAAAGACGATAAAGGGCCCTTTCTCAGCAGGGCATGAGACTCTGCAGTTTCCTTGTGTGACCTAACGCTCAGTGTGTGTTGTGTCCGCAGTCTACAGGGGCTGTACAGCTGTGGCAGTCCCTGGCTACAGCAGTTTGGCTGCAGAGACTTTCAGCTATAGAGTGCCCTTGTTCAACCCCTGATCAGTCAGCCAGGTCCATGGTTTCACAGTCCCCATACCATCACCAGGGATTCCCTCCACCTCAGCCATCCCCTGCCAACGTCTCAGGGTTTCCCTCTATTTCAGGACTCAGGGCCCAACAAAATGTCCTCTCTTGGGCCCAGACAAAGACCCCCTGGAGAGGATGAGATTCCGTTAGGCCACGTGTCCTGAGCCAGAGTAGGTCCAGGAGAGGCAGAGAGAGTCCTGCTCTGAGTTCATGGGCTATTCCTCATCATGGCGTCAGGGGCTAAGAGAACTGAAGCTTGAGAGAAACTACTCCCCTCCGCCCCCTAGCCCAGCCCAAGTACAAACAGGTCCCAAGATTGCAGGGTAAGCTCTCCTGTTCTCATTCAATCTCCCCCCAGCAAAGCAACTTCCATGGTGCCTTCCTCCCTCCCCTCTCATAACTGCTACTTAACAAGCTGGAACTGATTGTGCTTCCATGCGACAGCATTTAACCCCTTCTTTGCCTACCCCACCACAGGACGGTAGAGAGACAGATTCAGACCTGTGCCACCTTTGCACCTCCTGAATTCTGGATCTGGCCTTCTGTGTAAGAGAGAGACACCCTGGCAGGTGTTCTAACTTACGACAGCTTCCCACAGCTGCCTCTGAGCCACTCTGCTGGCCAGAACAGCCAGAATACAAAATGCTGCAGCCAAACCTCTCTGCCCCCAGCATGCCCTATGCCAGGGGTATCAGGGAAGTGGAGATAAGGCTGCCTACATTATCATTACATTACCCCGAGAACCCCCAGACCCTTTATGCCATAGCCTGTACAGTGCAGAACTGGGGCCGTAGTACTGGATGGAATTCAGAAATAGTCCAGGCCCAAAGCCTTGCCACGTTACAGCCCCTTTGTGCCAGCCTGCCCATCGTTTACCTGCAGCTACCCACTGTTCTATCTGAGACGCTGCAGAACCGACTGCGGCATCCCCGCAATGGAAGGGTGGGGACTCGAAGTTGACTTTTTAATAGTGTCCACTCTATGTGCAACACTCAATGAAAGACAAGCACCCTCAGAAAGTTACCTGATAAATCACACTGGTTTGGCATAGGCCAGCATGTAAAATATTTACCACTTTTCAGTTATTTGCAGACCTAACTTTAAGGCCCATAAACCCCGCCTTGTTGGGAGAAAATCAATTCATACTCTGACACTGTGTGAATAAAATAAACACTTTGTCGTAACAATGGTTGATGCATGTTTAATAATGGAACTATAAAGCTGTACTGACTTCCACTTACAAGTCTCCAGGTTAAGTGAGAAACCCCAGAAGTAAAATTTTACAGAGCAACTAATCTTGTCTCCACATGTACAAACACAAAAGAGGAGACAACAACCAAGGAAAACCACACCGACAATAACTGTGCAATTCTCATTAGTGTGTCAAACCACATCCTGACAAATTTGCCAGGCTCCAGAGGAAAGCACAAGAGTTGCAAGGTTATATATGGGTTAGGGACTGTCAACATGGAGAAACTGAGAAACATAGCTATTCCAGAATAACTACTCTGCTATAGCTATTCTGGAATAACTCCCCGATCTGGGGACACTATTCTGAAATAAAAGTGACTTTATTTTGGAGTAATTACTTTGCTTTGCAAGACAAGCTTGCAAACAAGATGGAAGCGCTCGGCTGCAGGGCCCTGGAGCATGAGGAAGTGGAAATTACGTCAGTCTACACCAGAGCACAGGGAAGCAGGCGGTGATGACATTTGCTGGACTGGACTGAAATGGGTGAACTTTGGAGATCAAGCTCGTGTCTTAAACTGGGAGCCACTGAATAGAACAGTGGTTCTCAAATTTTTGTATTGGTGACACTTTTCACACAAGTATCAGAGGGGTAACCGTGTTAGTCTGGATCTGTAAAAGCAGCAAAGAATCCTGTNGCTCATGCTGCAAAACGTCTGTTAGTCTATAAGGTGCCACAGGATTCTTTGCTACTTTTCACACAGCAATCCTGTGAGTGCGACACCCCCTTATAAATTAAAAACAAACGCTATTATAAATGCTGGAGGCAAAGCAGGGTTTTGGGGGGAGGCTGACAGCTCACGACCCCCCACGTAAAAACGTTCCAACCCCCTGCGGGGTCCTGACCCCCGGTTTGAGAAACCCTGGAATAGAAGGATGCTGCTGGGGTTGGCGAACTGTGTTCACAATCAGTCAAAAGTGCTGACGATGACACAGGCTAGGATGTTTTGATCAGAAAGAAGCACTGGTGAATCTATGAAGAAGGGTAAGAAACCCAAATCAGTGAATACAGTGGGTAGGCAGAACAAAAGCAAAAGGGTTTTGAATTGTATTTCTGACTTGGTATCATTGTAGACCCGCTGTGCACTCTGTCCTGGTGTAAATATCGACACAAAGTACAGAGCAACAGAGAAGCAGGCCCTGTGGTGTTTATAAGCATTTGTGTCTACATGAGAAAGTTGCATCAATTTAACCTGAAGTGTGAATTTAAACAGTTCCAGTTAAGACAGCAAATCCCTATGTAGATTATCTTATTTCAATTTACAAGTGGTTTTTCAAGTTTAGCTGGAATCATCCACATGTGTCAGTTATGGGGGTGACTTTCTTACCAATTTAGTTAAATCAGTTCACCCCTTAGAGTGGACACAATTATATTGGTATAAAGGTGCCCTGTATCAGTGTAGCTTATTCCCCCTTCCCGGTGAGAACAGCTATGCCACTATATGCACATTTATACCTATATAATTCTGTCCACACTAAGGATATGTCTACTTTTGTCGGTAAAACTTTTGTCAGCCAGGGTGTGAAAAAACACACGCCAGACCGACAAAAGTGCCGGTGTGGACAGCGCTATGTCAGTGGGAGACGCTCTCCTGCTGACATAGCTACCGCTGCTTGTTGGAGGCGGTTTAATGATGCCAACGGGAGAGCTCTCTCCCGCTGGCATAGAGCGGCTACACAGGAGACCTTACAGCGGCACAGCTGTGCTGCTAAGGTCCATCGTGTAGACACAGCCTAAGCTGGTACAACACACTTGTGATTATCTTTTCAAAGCTGAGGAAAGCCTAACTGTTGGCTCAGAAAATTAGTGTTGATTTTCTCATTCCCATTCCTCTGCCTTCTTCTTTTCAAAGCTGCTGAATGGCCCCTGCAGGATATCACTGGACTAGTGTAGGATCAGTGCATACGTCGTGGTCCAGAATCATTGCCAAACTCAACTGCATTACACCTGTGAGGAACTTGGCCTCATTACTTTATTGCACTGGGCTAGACCCTGAGATCCTTATTCACAAGCCCCATGTTGATTTTAATGGGAACTTTGCCTGAGTAAGGACTGAGCAAATCTGAGTCAAGATCCATTGTTTTAAATTTGCATGGACACCACAGCTTCTGGATTTATTTCGTCTCTGTTAGAAGGAGCATCAGGAGAGTTTCCCTGGGCCGGATTCCTCATTGTCCTGTTCCGTGTGTCATCTTATGCACACTGCTTAGCCCTAGTGTAAAGTGAATAGCACTGATTTGGTGGCACTTGGCTTTCACTTTGCTGTGGTGTGATGACAGCAGTGTTCAGAGCCCACCACAGCAACTCTTCACAGCAAAATCCTGCCCCCAACTCCCATTCCCCTCCTTTACCTTTGGTAGAAGGTCCCCAGTTTCATAACTCATTGACTGAGGTGGGTGAGGGACGTTGTAGTGAAATGAGAATCCTCCAGTCCTAGAAACTGCCTTTATTTTACCCAAAATACAATCTGAGTCAAGAATAAAAATCGCTTTCGTTTTCCACAGAGGTGGGATTTTTCTCTCCTTTCTCCTGCAATGAAAATATTTTGCCCCACTGCTATAACCAATGGCATTGAGTTTGCAGCTGTAGGTCACTGTGGTATGAAGCTAAAATGAGTTTGTTTAATTGGTTGTTTTACTGGAAATAAAATCCAACATTGGGAGGAACCAGGAACGCTGATAGCATCATGCTAAGCACAGAAATGGTGTCAGAAGCAAATTGTTCTAAACGGAGCTGATCAAAAAACGATGAAATTTTTTCACCCCCAAAAATGCAATTTTTTTAGCCCTCTTTTGGTTTACATTCAAAATTTTGAAGGTTGGAATTTCCTTGAGGTGTGGAACATCTGATCAGGTCAGAAAATGGGAAGAATGTGTATCTATGGATGCATGTTGCAGGTTTGTGTTAAAAAGCGTGTGTGGGGCTTGGAGGGATTCATCTATGATCAGAGAACATATTTTATCTAAGAACTATATCTACACTCTGTAACTTCTCCCCATCCAGCTAACCTACCCATATTTGAAACCCACAGCTGTATGTTAGATAAAATCCATTGAAAATTATGCATTAGGTATATGGCTATGTGGTGAATCTGCACATATTTAAACAGGGCTGTGCATACAGACAACAATAAATGGAACACTACATGCCAGAAACAGTAAGTCTTCCACTTCAACCCTAGCAAATTAGGAGTAACTTAATGAAGCCAATGGCGCTACACCACTGTGTGATAAGAATCAGGACTACAGTTTAAAATTCTTTCACGTTAGGCGAGTTCCTTCATTTCATCTCCTCTTTCGTCTTAGCTGAAACTCCTGCTCTTATTGTCCGTGACAAAAGACCACAAAAGAAAATGAACAGCTGCAAAACTTTGGGATGAAGCGGACTATGTAAAACACAGCCTTGTGCCTGCACTGCCGGATGCATCTCATTACTGTCTCTCACCATTATGTTTAATTATGTCCTTGTCTGGCATTTGGATCTTTTGTCATTCTAGTTGGTGGACAATTATCTCTTCCTGACACCAAAGACACTTTGCATAGTTGTGCAAATAATGTCCTGCCACGAGAAAGGAAAGAAAGGGTTCTGGCACAAACCTCACTCTGTCATGGGGGGTGGGCGTTGGGTTGGGGGTGGGGTGGAGAAGGAACAGAATTCCCTTCAATTCAATTCATGGCCCTTCCACAGACTACCTACATGACCTTGAGAAAGTCATAATATTTCAGTGCCTCAGTTCCCAGTCTGTAAAATGGGGGTGATAATTCTGTCTTGTTTATTTCGACTTGTTTATTTAGGACTGTTTCAGTATGAGTTTATACTGCACCGAGCACACAATAAGACTGAGAACTCAATTGAGGCAACTAGGTGTTACCATAATTCAAATGATAACAGTAGTAAGGAAAAGGGGAGGTGGAAGGATTGAGAGAGAGAAGGCTGGTGCACTAGGGGAAAAAAGGTCAACGAGAGAAGGGAAAAAAAGAACGAGTGCAGAATTTACATCAGGGCCTGGGCAGCCACCTGCATAGACCCAGAATATGGAGGACACAAAAGTGACTTAGAAATGAATCATGTTAACTACCCGGATGCCATTCCTGCCCAAAGCTCAATGTAATCAAGAGTCAGGCCCAGCTCCCATGTTATAGGTGGGAAAGGCATTGTGGTTGTACAGCACCTAAGTATCTCCTGTGTTTGTTTTGCTGTACTGTTGTAATCTTCTTCAGCCACAGCCATGGGGAAGCTAATAAATGGCACTCAGTTGCTATGGCCCATGGACTGTAACCAGAGCTGGAAGAATTAATTATTGTCATTTCCTCAAGAGGTGTTGCCGGCCCTGAGAGTCAACACTCCCCGAACGTGCATCGACCCAGATACCAGACGCAGGCTGAGAACTGCAGACACTAACACTCCCCCTAATGAATCTCCGCAAGTCAGAGCCACTCTGTCACCGTCAGGTGCTCAGAGGCAAGTCACCGACAGCAGAGTGCAAGCAGCGCAAATGAAGGTGCAGTTGGAGCTTCAGTGACTCCATTAATCTTGGGCAGAGACAGCCCAGGTCTCGTCACTGCTGCAGTGGGTCTGTCTAGTTCAAACGTTCTGTCTTTAAAGGGATTTGGAGATTCATAGATTCTGTAGAGCTCCCTCTCTGGCCCCGTGGGTCACCGGATCTTTGGGGTGGAAGGAGCAGGATTCATTATTATGATTATAAGTGAAGGAATAGGGGATATTGGCTGCCCTGGGGACTGAAACCCTGCACGTACTTGCCCAGCAAGGACAGCTGATGGGCCAGTCCAAGTGTAAACCAGGTGCTACTGAAAACCTAGCTTTGGGGAATCCATTGTGGTACAAAGCAGCCATGAGCCCCTTCTCCCGCCACCAACATGGAATCGCCCTGGTGCAGAGCCACCAAAGGGAGGGTGCTGAGTGTGACCTAGTGGATACAGCACCAGAGTATTGCTCACGTAGCTCTAATGTCTATTTCTGGTTCTGCCAGGTGACCTTGGGCAAGTCACCGCACCACTCTGTGCCTCAGTTTCTCCTTCTGTATAATGGGGATAACGATACTGACCTCCTTTGTAAAGTGCTTTGAGATCTACTGAGGAATGGACTCTATAAGGGAGGGAGCCCAGCACATTCCTGCATCCCAACTATTCCCCAGACTGCAGCAAAGCTCATAGGGGAGACAAGTCAGGGCAGCACAGCCCTCTGTCTCTGCAGTGGGGCAGGGACCAATTTAACCCGAAATAGCTCCCCATGGGAAATGGACAGTGTTCATCTAGCGCATTAAACTGGCACTTGCTCCTAACTGGGGCTATGGTGGGCATCAGAGGCTTTCCCCTGCCTAGGACTGTGGTGTATCATTTCCTGAGAGCTGTGCTGGCAAGAGTCAAGAATGGAAAGTGTTTCCTGGTCCCTCTGCAATTATTGCTGCAACCCCCATTGCTGTGAGTCACACACAACTATTGTGTCTTTCTGCACTGCCCGAGTGCCTTTGTCATTCTCTGCCCTGCCAAGATAGGAAACTGGCCGAGAAGAAATACATCAAGGACACATCAAGGAACAGTAAAAGCAAGAGTCACAACCAATCACGTGTCTCCCGCAGCCTTTGTGGCTCCGGCCCTTTGCTGAAGACAATGCCGGCTGCAGGCAGAGACACTCGCATTCAAGTTATTGGGAGTGGAGAAGGCTGTTCAGAAGAGGGAGTCTGAGAAACCTGTTCAAGCCTCAGCCTCAGCCCCAGCCCCAGCTTTGGGCCGCAATTTCTATGGAACACAGAGATGAATGGGAACAGGCCCTTCCCTCGCTCAGCGGCCCAGGGACACGTTAGCTTGGGAAATGATGGCTTTTCCATTTTGGTTCAGAATTCTCCCCCCCGCCCCCACACACACAAAATGTCCAAGTTTGGTTAAGTTTTGCTTTAAAATGCTCCCCTTTTAGCTCATACTAAATGGTGAGGAAAGAGCCCAGGCAGCTTCCATATTTGCAACTGAAAACATCGACTCAGAGAAATGTAGGACTGCAAGGGACCTTGATAGGTCAGCTAGTCCAGTCCCCGCACTGAGGCAGAACTCACACACCCAATGGACAGAAAGCTGAGCCAGTCCCCACAAGAACAGGGCTTACTTCTTCTTCTGTACTGTCATAATAAGAAGTCATCTGGGAAAGCCTGTACAAAGGGGATTTTTAGCCTGTTTCTCTGACTAAAGGAGTATGTTCAGAGATGCATATGGGTAACCATCTGAACCTGTGAACTAGACCCCAAACCTCTGTCCCTCCTGAGATTCCCCCATGGAATCAGGCCCAAAGGAACCCAGTAACTACGAGGCTGACCGAGGAGAACAGCCAGCATGAGATCTGTGCACATGAGAAAAGGGGATTGCACTAAAATGAAAGGCTTTCGGCTTGTGAGTGTTCACAAGCAATAACTGGCTGTCGTGTGTGTGTGAGAGAGAGAGAAACTCAAGGGGAGAGCAAATAGACCAAAAAAAGCCATTTTCACAAACTCATAAAAAAGTCAATTTTTACTAATTTTTAGGGTTTTTTCCAACCTGGATTTTTATTCATTTTTAATGCAGTGTATTTTGGCCCTGATTCAGGAAGATGCTGAAGTACTTGCCTGCCTTTCAGCAAAGTCTCCTGCAAAGGAAGGCAGTATCAGAGACTCTATGAAGTCCACTAGGAACTTTGCTATTGCTATTCAGTTTACATGGGATGTACTTAGATACTGCAGAGATGAGAAGCAGTATAAAACCCCAAGGTACACAAGACAGGTAAGCAAATGAGCCATCACTTCAATGGGACTACTCATGCTTAGTTAGGCACATGTTAAATGGCTTTCTGAATATGCCCCAGTCAAAGCTGAAAACAGCAAATGTGGTTGGTTGTTTACGGGAGAAATCGAGACACATGATCTATGCAAGAAAGGATTTTTTCTGCTCCAATCAGTAGTTCAGTTTATGAGTCCAAAGAATATCAATAAAATCTATGTCGTAATAAAAGAAACATGCCTCTTCTTTACCCAGAAAAACGGTCTGGTTTTGGCTTCCACTGGAAACCAGAGAAGCTACAATTAAAGGAAGCCTCCACATGGAGAGAAATTCAGTCAGTATCAGTGATGTTTCTCTGTTTGGTAAAGACATGGCATTGGGCCACAAAGATTTGCTACAGGGAACAAAGGCTCATTTTATCCTTTATTGCAGCTAATTACTCTACCTCTTTATTACTGACCATGGTCTGCTCTTCCTCTTCACAATTGCCCCGTGGGGAGATGGAATCCCTAATGCAATATGGTTTTGTTAGCAAGGTTTTTATTAATTCAGAAAGTCAATTATCACACTATCTCAAAGATAAGTCGTGTTCTTGTGGGGGCTGGCTCAGCTTTATGTCCATTGGAGGAGTTTGATCTTTTGTATTCTTGATTCTGTGTTTTTGAAACAATTTATTTTTTTAGTGAAGTGAAGCAATTACTCATTAAGCACATAGCAGTTCATTATAGCTGCACGCTAATTACGTGAGTCACAAATTGCCTCTGTAACTAAACAGCTCTCACACAACCTAGTGCATCACCATCAGGCACCTGCAAGCAGTGGAGCAAAGAAGCCCAGGATATTTATCCCAGAATTCACTCCTGCCCTCTGTAACAAGTGACATTGCACTGCATGGAATTGGACTCATCAATCCTTCTTCACTGATTAGCTATAGAAAACAACTAATCTAGACCACAGTCCTGCAAACATCCACATGCTTAGTTTTAAGTGCCTACTTATTCGTAGGATCAAGGTTGTAAAGTTCACACTTAATGTACAGCTCACTAGTCCTTACTCAGGTCTGGTCTACTGTCTACACTACAGAGTTAGGTCGACGCAAGACAGCTTACAGCAACCTAACTATGGAAGCATCTACACTTCAATTTCACGCCTGCCAACGTAACGGCCCTGCCACACCGGCTTAATACCTCCACCTCCACGAGCGGCGTAGAGTCAAGGCTGACGTAGTTAGTTCGACGCAGTGTCAGCCTAGACACTGCGTTACTTATGTCGACTGTTACTGCCTTTCAGGAGTCGTCCCACAATGCCCCACGCTGACAGTACAATCGATACAAGTGCTCCTAGTGGGGACACACACCGCCGACACAAAGAGCAAAACGTAGACATGCACAAGAGATGTCATTACTGCAGCAGCTGTATGCTGACATAAATTAGGTCAACTTAATTTTGTAGCATAGACATGGCCTTAGGCAAATGGTGCTGTAAGACTAACACACTGGAGTAAGGGGGCAGGATTGGATCCATATAAAAGTAGAGTAGGTTATTAAACACACCAAGCCTTTTATGAATGTTGCACTTTCAAGTTTGCTGATGTACAGATCCAGCCCTGCTTCTGACCCAGCCAGAACACAGATACAGAGTGCAGCTGTAAACTATGATATGATTGTTATGCCATCGTTAGCATTAGGGAAGCGCAATATTGGAATGAGGAGAGATTGCAAAAGCAGGAGATGGCTCTTAGTGAGCTGTAGACTGGGTAACAATGAGCAACAGCCACAAGCATAAAGGGATTGAGAAGGGAGGAAATTCTATTGCCTGCTACTTCAGAGATTCAGAGACCTTGACTAGACAACAGAGGAAACCTGATCTTAGCACCAACTGCGTAGCTCAGTTAAATCCAATACAACGAATTTGTATCTACACTTGCATCCACACACGGGCATCTGCAGGTTGTCCAGTGGCTCGGCATCTTCATGGGTCTCCCTGACTCTCTCACAATGTAACACCTCTAGCTGTTCCAGGCCTGAGGTCTGGTTCTCCCATATACAAGTAACTTGCATTGAAGTCGTCTCCCGCAACGCAATAGCTCAAGAGCAGAAAGGCAAATCCAACAGCCTAATGCATCGCCCGGCACCCCTCCCCTTTGGGTTGTCCTTCCCCCCCGCCCCAGCATCTCTACCCATCCTTTAATCCTTCATCTTTACGAGCGTGGTCTGGCTCTCCTCTTGTTTCCATCTCCTCTGTGTAACAGGCACTTTCAGGCCAGAAGAGGTTTAATATAGAACCATGAAAGAGGCAATTTTCTCGCCTTGCTTTGCACTCTCCATTTCCCCCCCCGCTGCTTTTTGCACTTCCCTGGCAGTGCTGTCAGCACACCCCCTTGGCAGGCGGTACTTAGCAGCTCGGCTGGTGGGGAGTTGATGCCCACCCTGAGATGCGATGGTACTGGAGCTCTTTTGTAGGTTCTGGACTGGTGCAGTCCTATTAGGGTTGGGTTTTGAAATCTTGGGGAGCTTGGCTCTTAGCAGCTTTGCTAACCTTTCCCATGAATGCACGGATCACTTTCCTTTTTGGACCAGCACCCCTGCAGTTTCAGGCTACTTCACCTGTGGTTTTGGGGGGGTCCTTTATCTCAATAATGGGCTAAATCCTGATCCATGGATGTCAACTGGGAGTTTGAGTAAAAACCAAATAAAAACCGAGAAAGGAATTAGTTTTGCTCCCAAAATAGTAATACTTCACACATACCTAGCACTGTATATTTTCCAAACGCTAGGCAAACATTAACAACTTAATCTTCATACCTTGCCACAGTGAAGTAGTTCAGCATCACTATGCCCATTTAACAGATGGGGGAAACTGAGACACAGAACCAGATTGCAGCTAAACTGGCCCACAGAATGGAATAGCAGCTTGTGCAAGATTTCACAATGAGCCAATGGCAATGCTGAGACTAGAAGCCAGGTGTCTTGGCTTGCAGGCCCTTGTTTTAACTAATAAGCCATTTTGTTTTGTTTTTGTAATATACAAAGAAGTGATATGATGCAGTTAGAACAATGGCCGGTGGTAAAGGCAGATCCTACATGGATTTCTAAAACTGGCCATTAACAAGTGAGGGGTTTGGAACAGAACCAAGCCTCACTGGTCAGTGAGTGATGGAGAATTTCAGAGCTTTCATAGCAGGGATTGGCAGAGGCTGTGCAAATAACAGATTTTTCAGTCCAATAACAATTTCTAAAAATCGGGCGGGGGGGAATTGTTATGGGTGGACCCAAAAATCAACATTCAAAAAAATTTCTGGTGAATCAAAAAGTTGAAAAAAATTCATTTCCGGTTGAACAAAAGGTTTCATTCAACCTGAAACTAAATGTTTCATTTGAAGTAAAAATGTTGTGTTTCAATTTTGAGTCTTTTAAAACGTTTATGAATTTTAAAAATAAAACGGACAGACTTTTCAAAACAAAAAGTTTGTTTCAAAACAAAAACCCTGAAACAGTTTGTTTCAAAAATGTTGAAACAAAATATTTAGATTTTTCTGAAGTTTTGTTTGTTTTTTTATTGAAAAAAAAAATCAATTTCAAAATGAATTTACAAAACATTTGGGTCTTGCTGAATCTGCATTTTTCACCCCCAAAAAGTTAAGGCCAAAAAATGTCCCTCAGCTCTAGCTGGTAGCTGTGAAACCTGCTGTACCCAACGGTGCTTTTGACTGGCAAGAAAAATTCATCATTATCCCTTCACCCACTACTCTGAGCAGCTCTCAGGAATCTCTTTAAATGCACCCCCCCCCCCTCTCTCTTAGTTGCAGCTTGGGCATTAAGTGGCATCTGCAGCCAGCCCAGCTCTGTGATTAGGGGAGAGCAGCAGAGACTCTAAAGCCAGACGTGCTGCTGCTGAAGCTAGCGCAGGGAGATAAAAGTTATTTCCAAATAAATCCTCTAGTCTTGTAGCAGGGTTAGGTTTTTGTTTGTTTTCTTCCAAGGAAAATCAGCCTCCCTGATTCAAATGCAAGCAGCAAAGGGAAGGCTGGATCCTTCACCTTATTTCTACAAACAGCACAGGTTTCCTAAATCTGTGCAGAGCATAAAAATCCTGTGTTTGAGTTGTTTTAATCCTCTTGTTTTTACCACGCTGGGCACGCCATAAACCCACAGCATCTGCACTTTGGGAGATAAAATTAATCCTCAATAACGAGGGGAGAGAGAGAAAACTGTTGTGTTGCTGACCCTTAGGTTGCAAGCTCCGCTGGGATTTCGCTTAGGAGCGGAGTTCCAGGCAGATTTGACAGGCATAAGTCGCAATCATGCAAAAAGGAGTTAAATGCTAGTCGTGGTGCGGGTGCAGCTATACGTGTGAGTGCAGAGGCAGAGCCTCTGGGATGTCTAGACTAGGATAAAAGGTGTGTTTGTGGAACACATGAGCTAGCACAGTCTAAATCCCTAGTATGGGCAGAGCAATGAGCTGAGCTGAGCTGAGCTGGTTGGTCAAGTGGAAGCCTAAAATGGAGCTAGGGATTAATTCCACAGCTGATTGTCAAAGTACACCTTGCCCTGTCTGCACTAGGGCTTTAACCCTTACACAGTGTTAGCTAACAAACCCCTCTCATGCTAGTCTAGACAAGCTCTAAAAAGTAGGTACCTGGGATAGGGGATTCCATTGATGGAGCCCAAGAGTCCCAGTGAAACCCACTCTGAATTATGGGCCCAACTCCTTGTCACCTTGCACGGCATGCAGTCATTTACACTAGGACAAACTACAGCAGGTGCAAAGCCTTATCGTTCTCTTTCAATAACATTTTGCCCCCATTTGGTACTGGGGTAAACAAGTGCACCAGAGACAAGAGCAGTGATGAACGGCGTCCTTGGTTTTCCTGCTGCAGCCCGCGTTGAAAGATGACATTCCATCCCCTCGCTGACATGCTGAACATTTCCCATTGCTAACTCACACAGGGCTTGGGTGAAGCTTTGGGTTTTTGGATCACTGCCTGTGTTGTGCCCCTGCTGGTCTGCTGAATTCCCCAGCCCTGTCCAAAAGCCCCATCGCTGTCAGTGAATGACAGCATGGGAGATGTGAGGGGGGAGAGGAGCTGCAACCCTGAGGGAGTTAATTAGGAATGTCACACTGAAGGTTTGAGGCGGAGTTTCACATGCCTGATTGGGATCAAATCCGTGTTCATAGAAACAAGGAAACTAAATAAAGATAGGGGCTCCGTGGTTTCCATGGCTTTTTAGATATTCACCCATTGTAATGCACTGGCGGAGTTGCATCTAGCAAACCAGCCAGTAGAGGATAACAGCTTACTGCTGCTACCAGCTAATGGCGTTACTCCTCTAGCTCAAGTGGGAGAGGTCTGTGATGGAGGTCCTAGGTTTGAATCTTGCTGGTGGCCCATGCAAGGGAGTATCAGGCTATGTCGACACTGCAGCCTATGTCAGCAAACCTTATGTCACTTAGGGGTGTGAATATTCCACCTCCCTGAGCGATACAGGTTACACCAGCATAAGCACTCATGTGCACAGCGCTATATTGGCAGGAGAGCTTCTTCCACCAGCATAGCTTCTGCCGTTCACGGAGGTGTTTTTTTAAATGCTAACAGAAGAGCTCTCTTCCGTCGGCAGAAAGCATCTTCCCCAGATGCGCTGCAGCGGCGCAGCTCTATCGGTACAGCTGCGCCCCTGCAGCATTGGACACATGGGCATGGCCTCAGCCTTAGCTGCTCTGTTCTCCATCACCTGCGCGGACTCCTCATCCGGGGAAACAGCTAAACAAGCTCTGGACTCTGAGCGCTGCACAAACTGCTAATCAGATCCCCAGATGCACCTCAGTGCCCGGGGGGCCTTTCTTCCAATATTCATCTGTCATTAATTTAATCGTATGGATTTGACTTGGAGCTGCCTTGCAATTTGTTTCCTACTACACCACTCAGCATTTTAAGCTCCTCATGAATATTTTACATTGGAGGTAAAAGATGAAAAAGAACAAGAGGTGTTGAGTCCCGTTGGTAATATCTAGCCCTTAACTTTGAAAAGTGCAAGAAAGGGGATTGGAATTGAGCCTATTCTGCTACCAAGGCTTTGTTCTTATCTGGCTGCCCCTTAAGTTGCAATAGTAAAACTTCAAAGCAGGCCTGTGTTCTTAAGAGAACACAGTTGCTTCCTTCTGTCACAGTGGAAATGAAGCTGTAATATAATATAATCCTGGGGGAACTCTGTGCCACTGTGCATGCCAAGAATTTATGTCCCCCGCAGATTTCTTTGCTTCCCCGCAGAAAAATGACTTTCTGATGGGGAAGCAAAGGGAAGCCGCAAGAGCGGTCATGCACCACTCCCTAGCAGCATGGGTGCATTGTTTTGGGCACCCGGCGCAGCCAGCAGAGAGGTAAATCACTGGGGAGGGGGCAAGGCTGGGGATGCCCCAGCCAGTGGCTCCTATCCTGTGCCAGCCTAAGCTGCTAGTCCCGGCTGGGCTGGGGAAGACAGGACTTCCTCTTCCCTTGCAAGAAGCAGCCAGG
The DNA here is from genome assembly GCA_003942145.1 of Platysternon megacephalum. Taxonomy (NCBI): domain Eukaryota; kingdom Metazoa; phylum Chordata; order Testudines; family Platysternidae; genus Platysternon; species Platysternon megacephalum. Next base: position 2,494,213 of record QXTE01000204.1, on the reverse strand, counting down.
GCTGGGTCGGAGCCACCCCCAGAAAACTCTCTGGCTGCAGGAAGCTCTGCATCATCCCCCCCACTTCCTGCCCCCATTGCTCCTCAGCCGTGCGGTGCAGGGGGCAGTGTACAGGGAGCTGCTCCCCCGTCAAGCCAACCCCCATGCATCGGGACCCACCTCATACCTAGATCACCCCACCAAGCCTCCCCGGCCCTACACCCAGAACCTCCCACAGACCCCCCTGAACCCAAACCCACACCCTAACAGGCCTCACTCTCTGCATCCGGAGCCCCCCCTGCACCCAGAACTCCCCCCCCCCAAGCCCCAACTCCCTGCACCTGGACCCCACCCCGGCACTGAGACCACCCCCTGCACTCAAACCTCCACTCCAACAAACCTCACCCACCTGCACCTGGACCACCCTGACTAGCCCTCCGCACCCAGATCCCCACCCCACTGAACCCCACCAAGCCAGCACCCAGATCCGCACCCCACCAAGCCAGCACCTGGACCCCTCTTGCTGAGCATCCACACCCAGACCCCCGCGCTGAGCCCCAACCACCTTCATGTGGACCCCCCTGCAGTGTCCCATTGTGTCTGCAGCCCTGTTCATCCAGATCCGCCCCCCAACCAAGACCCCCCACCAAGCCACCTGCACTCAGATTGCCCCACACAGAACCCTCTCAACCCGCACCTGGATCTCCACACACTAAGCCCCTCCACACTTGGATCCTGCTGGGCTGAGCCTGCCTGCCTGCATCTAGTGTGCTTAGGGTGACCAGACGTCCCGATCGGTCGGGACGCGGGACAGAGATATCCGCGGGCAGCACTGTTGTGGTTTTTCTTTGGCTTAGCCGGGACTCGCTCGGCTTTTTTGTTTTGTTTTGTTTTTTTGCTCAGCCGGGACTCGCTCGGCTTTTTTTTTTTCCTCAGCCCCCCCCCCCCCCCCCCCNAGAGATCTGGTGGTTGCTTTCAGATAAAAACTCAGAAGTTCAGCTGCGTCTCTGACCCTATCCTGACTGTAGGCTGTCTGAAGAGCAAGCTCTCTCCTGAAATCTCTGGCTGGAAACACTTTCTTGGGAGCATTTTGCCATTTCTACACTGGGGATTTACCCCAGTTCAAGCCAGGGACCCAGCTATTTGAGTGCAAATAAGCAAAGCCTCTCTTTCCAGCATTGCCCTGTGTCCCTTTCACACCAGCGAGGCTGGCACAAAGGGCCTGCCTGCTTTCCCAAAGCCTACCCCTTTTGGGAAAATACCCCTGAAACCAGGGGCCTCCGGTTCTGGCACAGAGCCAGCTCAATCAGCTGTTTGCTGCCTCTCCAGGAGCACTGGACACGGGGCATTCCAGGATTGGGGCAGGTCTATGTCCTAGCTATTCTGCATGGCACATACTGGCCATTAGACTTTCAGCCCTGCTCTATTCTATACAAGGGACCACCCCAGCCCCAGTGCTCCTGACCGGAGTAGACACAAACTGCCTCCGCTTGGTTCCTGCTCCAGTGCAAGGCCGAACTGACTTGCCCAAGCTTACAAAGAGTCTGTGGCAGAGACAAGAAATTCAAGCCAGAGCTACTGAATCCAGTGTCTCAATCACAATACCTTCCTCCCCAATCTATTCTACAGCCAGAATCTTGTGGGCAGCTCTGTGCTGTCATTATGCAGGTATTTCCCATCTGTTAGCTGTACCAACAAATAAGACTTTTTTCCCCCAAAAGAAGAAGGGAGGACTCCTGATTAGCCCCATAACGAATCACAGAGGGGAAGGGTTTGATGCTGCGCTCTGAACCAGATGAAAGGTAAGTCGCTGCTGATGGAAGAATAAAATGATATTGAGCTAGCTGAGAAGAAAATGCCTGGTAGAAGGAAACAGCAAATGTCCTTTGATTCGACATTGCCTTCCATTTAATTCAATGGCAAACTAGCTCATATTTGCACTCCGGGATATAACTGGCTTTGGTTCATTATACAATACCAGGAAGAATTGCTTTTGGAAACAGTATGCAATTTCATAGGACAGGGCACTAAAAGCTGTGGCAAATGCCGAGCTGCCCGGGTATGGTGCAGCCAAGGGCTGTACAGTCTGACTTCGACACAGGCAAGGTTCCCCCTCAGGGCTTTAGCTACACTCCACTATCTGACCTGCAGAGCCCCCTCCCACCCTGCTATCGCAGTCTCTCTCTCTCTCAAACACACACACACACACCATCCCTCATCTGCAGTCCCCATTTCCCATGCTATTCCAATCCTGGGTGTACACACACACACACACACACACCATCCCTCATCTGCAGTCCCTATTTCCCATGCTATTCCAATCCTGTGTGTACACACACACACACACACACACCTTGGCCAACAATCCTCTCCCCCCGTATGCAGGCCAGGCTCCCTACTGTTCCAGTCCCTGGCTCCCCACACACACAGCTGGGCCAGTGCAGCTCAGGCAGCTCTGACCCATAGCGCTTCCTCTTGTTTTAGTCCCAGGGCTTCATCCGAGCAGAGCTGTTCAGCTGTGGTGACTGTGATTTGGAGATATAGCTGCTATTATTACGGTGATTATCCCCAACCAGGATTGGGACCCCACTGTGCTGGGTGCTGTACAAAGCTATGGAGCCTGCTTACGATCTAAGGCTCCAACCCTTCAAACGTTCCTGCATGCATTGAGCGGTAATCCCCATTGAAATCAATTGGGGAGAAAGTACATGTGAAAATTTAAGCACATGCATTTGCAGAATGCGGACCTAAGAGGACAGCAGGCCCTGAGCTGAGACCAACAAACATTTAAAGTGCAAGTCCTCAGAGCCGCATCTTAGGCTGGTGCGTTAACTCAGTAGGCGGCACAGTTTTCTATCTGCACCATCGAACTCTGCTAGCTCCGTACACCAATCCCACTGCTGCAGCCCAGCACGGATGGCTTCTCTGCAAGTGTTTATTTCCTCTGAGTTTGAAATGCCGCTCGGCGGCACATGGCGTGTCGTGTCACATTTCCATTCCCCAAATGAACGCTCCAGCCCTGAAATTGCTGCGAGAATGCCTCCTTTCAGTTACCGTCCCTACCGGCCCAACCAAACGAGCCACCTGTTCTCCCCTTAAATCCTCGCACTGAAAAGCTCAGGATTAATTACATCAGGTACTGAATGGTCTGTGAAAGGAGCACACGGCATGTGTTACGCTGACCACAGATACAGGACGAATCCTACAACTATCTCCTGAAAAGAAAAGAAAAGAAAAGAAAAGAAAAGAAAAGAAAAGAAAAGAAAAGAAAAGGAAAATCCAGAACCCAACATTGCCCCTTGCATTAGAATCAAAAACCCTGCTGCTGTCATTTCAGGCCTGTCAAAAGCATCTCAAATCTCTGTCCCTAAGGGGATGGGCGAGAAAATAAGTGATTTCAACTACAAAGAAGTCTTTCCCCCAGCTCTATCTGTCCTGATAGGTTTTCTCCAAACACAGGGTGATTTTATTTTAATTTTTGCTTTAAAATTTAATTTTAATTTAAATTTAATTTCTTTAATCCCTATGACTGCAAGCGAGCAAATCACAGGGCAACTGCCACGTAGCGTGACTGCCTTGTAGGGGCGTTCCCGCCCCCGACAGAAGGCCACTCACAGAAGTAAACATCAGAAACACATCCAGGAGAAAGGAGATGAAAAGGTTTCGATCTCTCTGAAGATCTAGATCTGAAAAGCAATCGCTGTAGAAAACTTCAAGCAAAATGTACAAGAACGGTAGTATCACATACAGGGTTGAAAGCTGCTTTATCCTAAGCTGGCTGGGTTGATGTACTGTGTATATTCACTCTCTCACACACACATCTTTGAAGACTGACTTATTTGATTAAATGTGTCCCGAGGATCAGGAGATGGCAGGGATGGAAAACATCAAAGTTATGACAGTTTGGATCAGCCGGAAGCCTGGTTTGAGTCACTAGAGCATGGGTTAAAGTTTCAAAAGACTAGAGTCCAAGTCTCTGTTCCAAAACTGATTTATGCACCTAGGAGCCTAAGTCTCACTGAAAGTCCCTTTGAAAATGGGACTTAGGACTGGAACCGTTGGGGGTGATGAAGAACAGAAACATGGTGCATTGGCAGAGCTTGTGTGGGATCCTAGGGCCAGAATAGCCGGAGATCAAGGGGGAGATACATTGGTGGTGTTATACAATAGACCAACACTGATAAGAACGGCCATACTGGGTCAGACCAAAGGTCCACCCAGCCCAGTATCCTGTCTACCGACAGTGGCCAATGCCAGGTGCCCCAGAGGAGTGAACCTAACAGGCAATGATCAAGTGATCTCTCTCCTGTCATCCATCTCCACCCTCTGACAAACAGAGGCTAGGGACACCATCCCTTACCCATCCTGGCTAATAGCCATTAATGGACTTAACCTCCATGAATTTATCTAGTTCTCTTTTAAACCCTGTTATAGTCCTAGCCTTCACAACCTCCTCAGGCAAGGAGTTCCACAGGTTGACTGTGTCCTGGGTGAAGAAGAAGGTCCTTTTATTTGTTTTAAACCTGCTGCCCATTAATTAAACCTGGTGCCCATGTGGCAGAGGGTTGAGAATCAANAATGTCCTTTTAGTTGTTTTAAACCTGCTGCCCATTAATTAAACCTGGTGCCCATGTGGCAGAGGGTTGAGAATCAAGCTGAACTGGCATTGGTGGATGGGGGAGCCAGGACTGAAATAGCAGAGGGTGCATTGCAGGGCAATATTGAATTGTTTTGAGTAGAGTCACCAGGCTGGTACAGACCAGATCTGAGGTGCACTGACGAGTGGGTGTCCCAGGACTGGAATAGCAGGGGTTAAGCGGGTGAAATTCCAGCACCCATTTTCACAGAGGATATTTTGTAGTCAGGTCCCTGTGCTTCCCCCCCTCAATACCCTCATCATGCTCCCATGGGGGTGCACCCCACTGTTTGAAAACCAGTGCTGTCGTGATAAAGAAAAGACAGCTCCTGCCAATGCTTCTTATCAGAGAGCTGCTGGCTCAGGAGGAAAAGGATGGGAAGTGTCAAAGGTGGACCCTATTGAGCTGGAATGAACTCAGCTCTCAAGGACAAGCCCCCACCCTTGTTCCGTTCAGCTTGCTAGTGAAGCAGCAAGGAACTTTCAAGGGGCAGCAAACCAAAGAGATGAGATGTGGTGCTAAAGGACAGGAGGGATGGGTGCTTATCTGAACATTCACTCCCTGCAGATATCAGTATCTGGAGAAATTTCTCCCTTCCATCACCGCCTCCCACCATGGTCGCAGCCCTCCTCCTGCCAGGCTCTGCAGTGAAGTTAGCACTGGCTGTACAGCAGTGGGAATTGTCATCATGTCGTGCCATACATCCAGTGTGAGCAGTGACTGTGCTGAGGGATGTAGGGGAGTCAGCCCTGCTTGAAGGATGGGCCTGAGCTGCAAAGTTTGGGAGCAATCAAATCCAGGAGGTTTGGTTCCACTGGTCACAGGGCCAACTGCAGGGCTTGGCTCTGGATTCAAACTTCCCCAGAGTTAAAGTGAGTTCAGACCTAAGGGGTTTCGTCTGTGCCCACCTTTAGATTAAACACACACAACTCGGAAAAGAAAAGATGATTGTGTGGTTAAAGCATTGGACTGGGACTTAGATGATCCAGATTCAATTCCCCGCTCTGCCACAGACTGCCTGCATGACCTTAGTCAAGTCACTTCAGCTCTCTGGGCCTCTGATCCCCAGCCATACAAAGGGGATAATGCTATGCTGGAAATTGTTAATGGCTGCCATCCAGTGAGTCTTTGGCCCAAAGACAATCACAGATCTGGTTAAAGCCAATGGGCGTGCTAAGCACCCTTCTTCTGGGCTAAATCGAAGGAGCAATTAGTCCCCTTTATGTAGTGAGAGAGCTGGAAACAACAGAAGCTACCACCAGAGGCTATGTGCTGCCTGGCCAAAAAGGATTCCTCTTAGATTAACAGGAATTTTCCTGATTGCAAAAGCAGGGGCTAAGAGCATGTATGTGTGTTTAGAGCAGAAAGCCAGAAAAGCAGTGGTGACCATGACACTGGATGGACACAGAGCTTCTTGGGCACAGAACTCACTGAAGAGGCAGACATGGAGGTTTCTGGACAAGGAAACTGCCTGCTGTTATTAATTTCTACTGTGTTCAGGCAAACAGGACTTGGTATATAAACACCAAATAAATACCTGTCTCACATCGTCAATTTCTCCTCCTAACGCAAACAACTCTGAAAGGAACCAAATATTGGCTAAGCACTCAGGCCAGAGAGACAACAGTAATAGCCCTTCCTTTCGCTGACCCTTTGTCTCCCTTTCTCCCACCCTTTGTCTCTCATCTATTTAGACTGTAAGCTCATCAGGGCCTGGACTGTCTCTCTCACTATGCTGGCGTACAGAGCTTAGCACAATGGGACCCCCATCTGTTGGGTCCCTTAGATTCTACTGTACTACAAATAAAAATAAAAAACATGGTAAGAAATATTCTGAAGGCCAGTGGAGGGCAAACACTTTCCTACTGAAGTGAGATCTGCTGGGAAGTTTTCCACAGAATGTACAGAGAGACTTTCTTACTAAACAGTTCTTACCCTTTTAACACCATTTCTGAATCAGCTGCATGTGCCCTGCGAATCAGGAGGAAAGTGACAAATGGCCAAGTTGCAGGAGAACTATAAATTGTGCCTTTGCTGCTGATGGCCCTAAGTTTGGGGAAAGAGTCTTTTGTATGAGCAATAGCCAGATTTGGGGGAAGAGAGAATGAGAGTATAAATACAAGAAACGTAGAGAGGAAGAAATAAAGCTGACTTTTCAAACCCCACTCCAATTCCATTTATAGGAGAATTATATTCATATTCAAATCGGCCCAGATTTACTCCTTTTGTGATGCCAGCAAATGTGAGTCAAATGTACCTACAATTTTATATGACAAACAACCCTGTTCAAACCAGTTCCTTGCTGCAGCTTTCTCATGGTGCCTTGTCCATGCTGGGGCAGATCACAGAGGCACAGAATTACCCCTGCCCAGGACTGCCCTGGCCACACCTCCTGCAGTTTTTGAAACGCTTCCTCCCACCCCTATCCCAGAATAGTCCGTGACAGGCATCACTGTCACAGGAGTATTCCCAGTGGAAAAGGTTTAGGACTATCCTACAGTCCCTGTGCAAAAAGGCCACAGGGCAATGAATAGAGCCAATTGGCAATTTCTAGCCTCTGGGAAATTCAATATGCCAATATTTGCTTTAATCCCAAATCAGGAAAAAATGTCAAAAAATATTGAAAATTTTCAAAATGTTAAACGTTTGGATCTGGAAACGTTGAAACAAAAACATTTCAGTGTTTTTCATGGAATTGAGAAGTCATCACAAAATGAAACATTTTCTTTCAAAATGTCACTCCTGGAAAATGTCATTGAAGTTGACGTTTTCTGGGGGAGAATTTTGTTTTTTGATAAAACCACATTTCCCAGCAAACTAACTTTTCACTGGAAAAAGTTTCAGCCAGCTCCAGAAATGACGAATCTAGTCATCAGTGTCAATCTTGGCTAGGTCATAAATTCTTCAAGTGAAGAACAGTCTGTTTAGTCTTGGCCACCACTGAGCACGCTGTTGGCATTTAACAAATCAATATTAACTACAGCCTTCAGTTTGTGAGAATGCGACATGGGGGTTAGACTATTTCTTAGTCCTGACACTAGATTTATTCTGGGTAGTTTTTATTTTGGCTCATGAAATATTTGTTGCATGCAGCGTTGCTGTAGTTAACAGGTAAATGTGTCAGAGCTTGGGGCGAAGCCTCCGTCATACAGAAGAGCGGATGTGCTAATAGTAATTACTGCTCTGGATCACACGGTTCCAAAAGCCACCTCAGAGAGCTGTACTTGCTCTGGATATTTTGACAGCTGAAGATAATGTCAGCACCCGTTGCTTCAGTAACAAGGGAGTTCAAAATACCTTAGTGGGTTTGGAAATCATTCTGGAAACACAGTTGAGAGCTACAGCGAGCATCTACCATCTGAATAGCAGCAGGTAATGCAAATGGCCACAATGGAGGGGGGGGGGGAAAATAGCTGTAGGGAACCTAGTGTCCTTAAAAATAGCCAGATTCTCCTGCACACATCACTTTGGATCCCCTTTCCACAGGGTCTTGGCTACTTCCATCTGGCTCGCTCAGATGGCGAATGAGAGGACACGCAGTGAGAATAGTACGCAGGCAGCTGGAACGATTCTGCCCCAGGGTAAGCCCAGAGGCTGGAGTGCACAGTATGGTCTCAGTGAGCACATAATTGTATGAACGTGCTGAACCCTAACACCGGGCAGCCGGCACCAATGAAAGGGCAGGGCAGGGAATTGAACACACAGGTTGGCTTTAAAAAAAGAGGAAAGCAAAGCAAAGATTTTCCATGCTGGGGTTTTGTTTTCTAACAAAATGGACACAGCCAGAAAGCAACAAAGGCTAGAGAGGTTGCCCGAGGCATCTCAGTGATCAGCTAAAGGTGAACTGAAACAGCATGTGATTCAGGGCACAACCTTGTGCAGGTATTGACACCCAGGCAGAGTGGGAGTTAAATGCTACCAAATCAGACTGATAGTGATTGACAGGTGTCAATCACTCTACACGGTGCAGGTGGCGGAGAATCAGGCACTAGCGTCAATTGGTTTTGAGTAGAGCTGGGTGGGAAATGGCTTTCCGGACCATAAAAGTTTTCAATATTAAAAAAAAAATAAAAAATGCTATGTACTGCATCAGAGTGAAACCACAACCTTCCAAAATTTGTCAGGAAATACTAGAGAGAGCGAGACAGCAAACCACCTGGAAGAGCTCAGTGGTTAGGACACGCCCACTTGGGATGAGAGACTCCAGGTTCAAGTGTCTCTGAAGCAGGTCAAGCAAAGGTGAATGCACTAACCACTGGGGTTACTGTCTATCTGAGTCTCTCCTTCTCCCTAAAACACAACAAGGAGTCCGGTGGCACCTTAAAGACTAACAGATTTATTTGGGCATAAGCTTTTGTGGGTAAAAAACCCACCACTGGTTCGCCACTTGTGAGGTAACTCCCTTCTCTTCATGTGTCATATATAATGCCTGCATCTGTAATTTTCACTCCATGCATCTGAAGAAGTGGGTTTTTTACCCACGAAAGCTTATGCCCAAATAAATCTGTTAGTCTTTAAGGTGCCACCGGACTCCTTGTTGTTTTTGTGGATACAGACTAACACGGCGACCCCCTGATACTTGTCTCCTTCTCCCTGGCTTGGACCAGAAATTCTGTTTTGGACCTGAGCAGCCTCACACTTGAAACTGACGTATGAAAAAAATTCAGTTATAAAGCACTAGCATTTTCCAACAAAAGACGTTGCGTTGAAAAGTTTCCAACCAACTCTAGTTTTGAGTTCTGCAAGCACAAAACCACAGCGGGCCTGATTTTCAGTTACGCCCTCTTTACCCAACCCCCAAAACTGATCCAATCTGAATGCAGCTACTTTGCCACCTGAGAAGTTTCCGCCCCCCCCCCCGAAAGACATTTTATTTGTGAAAGTTCTGAGCAATTGGAAAACAGAAAGTTCTAAACAGAAATTGATTCGGAACTATCCCAATAGCTCACGCTGGCCAGGACTGCTGCAAGAGGCATAGGTGGTCTGAGATACCAATCTTCATTCATTAAATCAAGAGCTGCAGAGTAAATAAGCCTGGTGGAATTCTCTGACATGAAACGCCCATCACAGAATGAAGCTGTCAGACGGTTACTCAATTTTGAATGCAGTTTAAAGGCCCTGGAAGGCAGAAAGAGTCTTTGTTTTTATTACTTTCTTGATTCCTTTGAATACATTATTTTGTTGCTGTTGTGCTGAACATATGATAGATTTGTATAGAGACCAGGTATAATATTCATGCTGGTGGAAAATAGAATGTAATTTGACAATAAAATACTGTGTATTTCGTCAGCTCTGTAGCAGTACAAAGGAGGAAAGGAACCATCTATTTGATCCCATCCAATCTCTTCCTCTTCTTGTTTTTGTGCCAGCTGTTCTAGCATTCCCTGCTCACTGCTGGCTCTTAGTGAGCTGGCATTTAAAAAAAAATATGTTTCACACTTTCACATGGTAAGAAGCTGTTTAAATCAATACAAATCTCACACTGGCCTTTCTTTGCAGAGTTGCTGGGCCATTTCTATTATATATTGGTGGGGGAAGGGTGTGTGTTTCTGGTGGGGTGGAAGTAAGTATGGAAAAGTTTTTAAAGATTTCCAAAGACGCTGAAAATAAAGACACCCTGCAGAATTACTGCCTGGAATATCTATGTATCCTGGGAGCTTAAGCCGCATTCATGGGCCTTGCGTGTAATAAAAGCCAAAAACGTAGCCTGGATGAGCCTCCCTCATTCAAGTGACACCAAGTCTGTTGTCACCCTTCTAGAATTCAGCTCACACCCTGGGGAAATGGCCAGGTACAATTCCCCCACAAGCACTGGCGAAAGCTGATAAAGAACCAGGACAATGGAACGAGTCCCTTCTCTGGTGCAGTGCAACGTAACAGAGCACAGAGGAAAGCAGCATTCTTCATTAGCAGCTCCCCCTGGGGCGAGCTGCTCTTTGTGGGGCTTTGTTAAAGCATGTCTCTGTGAAAATACAACCCCTCTGGCAGACTTCAGCCTTCCCTCAGCTCATCAGAAGTGAATGGCACAGCCAGGCAGCTCCTCGCCATGTTCCCTTCTCTTTCACAGGAGCACCAGGTCTCTTGGAAGATTTGGCATCATGATTATTTATATGAGTAGCAGCGCATAGGGGCCTGGTGGAGTGAAATCAGGGTGTTGCTGGACTGAGCACTGTGCAAACACAGAGTAAGAGACAGTCCCTGCCCCAAAGAGCTTGCAGTCTAAATACACCAGACAGAGGGTGGGAGGGGAAATAGAGGCACAGAGCTGGCAAACGACTTGCCCAAGATTATACACCAGAGCGGGATAGATATGAGACTAGAACCCAGGTCTGCTAGGCCAGTCAGTGCCTGGCCTACTAAGTAGCGCACACCATCGCTCTGTGACATACCAGGGCGGCCCCTTCCCTGTTCCTGCTCCCTCAGCACTCACACAGGTGCCTGGCCCTGGCCCTGACCGTCCCCAAGCTGGCCCAGGGTGTGCTCCTTGCTGTTGGACTTGCTTAAGACAGGTTTGGCAGTGGCTGAGGAGGCGTGAGGCACTGTTCCTCTCAGCAGGGCAGGCTGCCCCAAAGGTGCTGGGAGAGGACAGAACAATTCCTCTGATGTTCCATCCCCGCCCGCCTTTTCACCCGCCAAGCTGATTTCAAAGGACAAAAGCGCCAGCTACTGAACGAGCCTCCAGCAGCTGACTGGCTGAGGTAGCGGCTTCCTGATGCACAGCGGCGCACAGGTCTCCTGGTTTATCCTGAGCTTTCAGCACTGATCTGAGTACAGGGTGTCAGCGCAGCTGAGTCATGTGTAATGGATCAACAACTTCAATTAAAATGAGAGCCCCAAAAGCCACCATCCCCCCTTCTCCCTATGCAGCGCCTTACCCAGCTTGCATTAAATAGCAAATAATCCATAGGAAAGGCGTTTGCCCTTCATCTCCCAGAAACAAGAGCCCGCTAATCACCAGGAATTTAATTGGTTTTCATATAAATTACATTGCCTCCTTTGACAGGTTTAGCTTAAATTCAATATCCAAAAGCATCAAGTGCCATGTTCTCAGCACAGCTGGACAGGCAGAGAGACGCTTCCCCTTCCGTAATACACCAGGTAGCAGTCAGACTTGTATTCCTGCACTCTCCCTTGAGGGGGCTGCAGGGGCAACGAACATGGAACCAATCTGAGTTTGAAATTAAAGCCTCTCTAGGGAGGCTTTGCTAATTACACTACCTGATGTTAGCGAGGGAGAGGAGGCAACCCAGAGAATTCCCTTTTGTATGGGGGGTGGAGGGGGGAGAGAGGGAGTTCTCCACATCTGAACCTACCACCTGGAGGTTGCTTCTGGCTCAGTTCTAAACACAGAACAGGGGGCTGTTTTCTTGAGAAAACAGCTGTTCATCGGCACTTATGAAGCCCCCTAGCAGGGAGTCTGCAGAAAAAAGCCAAGGACAGAATGGACTAGGAGACTCCCCTCTGAATGCTAGAACTGGAGGACTATGAGGGGAAACTTGCGCATGGGTAGGGTCTATGCCATAGACAGTCGCCCTCCCATGAGTAATGAGTCCAGGCCAGGCCATGTCTTCACTGCACAGTTAACCCAGATGATTGGCAGCCGGGTGTGAGCACCCAGGTTAGCCTAGCCTGTGTATAAGCATCCCACATCAAAGCCCTGCCTGCGTTGCTGTGTTCTCACTGTTTCTGCAGGCACCTGTGTGTATCTGGGGGCATGTCACATGGTCCTCTGTGCCCCGGGATTCTTCCCGGTCGATTGTGTCAATTGCAGGAGAACCGGTCAGTCCCTTCAGGGGAAATCGTGGGGCGGCATTGGAGGACTATCCGCATGACAGGAATTCTGCATGCATCCTCAGTGCAAAGTGGGTGAGTTCCAGCCCACGTTACAGCAGAGCCGGGGTTGTAACCCACATCCCCAGCTGGTTCAGTTAGCCTGGGGTGAAAGCACCTCCACAGGCCTCCAGAGGTTTCCCTGGGCAGATGGTAGGAGCTAAATCCTGGGTAAGAGCTCAGGTTAACTGTGCAGTGAAGACATACACTCAGACAGCTGGTGGGCTCCATACCAGCCTGAGGAAAACTAATGAGCCACAGCCAAATCAGTTCATAGCCCTTGCCTCAGGGCTCGGTTTGTCGTCTTACATAAAAAAAAAAAAAAAGGAACCATGGAGTGACAACATACGGCAATTGTCCCATTCCCAATGTGGGGTGCAGGCTCCCTGGCCTCCGGCTGCTTAGTGAGCCGGGCCTCCCTTCAGCTGAGGGATGCTCAGAGCCCCCCGCGCAGTCCTCCACTGCGCTGCATGCCATGGAGTGTGGAGCAGTCTCCTAGCCCACTCCTGGTGCCAGGCAGTCCAGTGGAGCTGGGCCTTCATCCGTATCCCCCAGCTGGGACTCATCAGACCGAGTCACCTAACACCATCCAGCTGGGTCTGGTGACTCCCAGCACCTGCCTACCGGGCTCCTCCCCAGGACCCGCTGCCCTATTACAGAGACCCCGCATGACGACACCAGACACCACACACATCAGCCAGGCAACTAGAGCCTGGAAGAACCACAGGGTCCTGTCTGTGCCCAGCAGCCTCAGCGGAGAAGCCAGTTTATCGCCCTTAGGCGCTGAGGCTCGGGGCCTGTCAAACCGGCACCTTGAGCCAATAGAAAGATTATCCAATGAAACACACAACCCACTGGGTGTTGTACACAACAGTAATGGCCCTGTGTCCTGGGGCATACTCACCCCATGAGCGCCCCCTCGGCCCAGGATGCAACATTGCAGGGACTCTTCCCACTCGAGGGCCCCCTCTTGTCGGCCCACCTGTTTCTGCAGCAGTTTTCTTCTGGGCGCCTCAGCCCTCCGGCCAGGTCATGCTGAAAGTTCAGTCCCCTTCCAGGGTAACAAACATCCAATTAAAGAGCAAACAAAATGTCTAAACAAATCATGCTGCTGCTGCCCCTCTCCGGGCTGGTCTTCAGTCCATTTCCTGGGCTCAGCTCTTCCCCCTTCTGGGCTACTATCAAGTCCTTCCAGCTCTGTTAGGAAGAGCTGACTCTCACACTGCCCTCTCTCAAGTCCTCTCATAGCCTGCGGTTTACTGAAGTTCCCTGCACAGCACCCCTACTCCAGCAGGCTTGTGGGGCTCTTCTTTACTCCTTTTAACCACACGTTTCTTCTCATAGTCTTCTCTCTGCAGACTCCTTTCCTACTGCAGCCCCTCCCCAGCAGCTTCTCCCTGGGTCAGGGCTTCCTCCATAAACCTAAACTGCTCCCTGTGGTTCCACACTCCAGACTGATCCTTCTCAGCCCTTCTCATTAGGAGGCCCAGGTGCTCACCATACTAACACCTGATCCCATCACTCCCCTCTTCAGGCTGGGAGGCTGTTGCTATGGCACAGGCGGGGCTGGCCCCATTTGCCCTTAAAGGGGCCACTCCCCCCGTGACACCCAGCTGAAGGCTACAGCTGCAGTAGGAAGGGCATGCCTGGCAGCTCCAACACTCCTCTGCAGGAATCTTCTCCCTCATTTGTAGTATCTATTTTTCCTGTGGTGGTAAAGATCAAAAACCCTAGATGAGACTATTGCAGAGAGCTGTCTCCTTCTGCCTGGCCTCCAGAGCGATCAATAAGGCCTGCATGCCGTATGGTCAGAGCCAGAGAGCAGAGCAGCAGCTCGTTCCCCTAGAGGATCCGCAAAAGAAAAATCTAAACCCAGTAGCAGGGGATTTCTGCCCAGGGGCCTTCCATGTTCTTCTGGATAAACAAGCTGGATTCACATACAGGACAGGCCTGCTGCAGCCTTGAACCAGCACATGCTGACTTCAGGACTCAGCAGCAATCTGCCTGCTTCAGTCTCTAGTGACTGTTCAGGACAGCACGCTCCATGGGAGCTAATGGGAGTAATTTGGACCCTAACAGAAAGCTGCCCCTACTTTGCTCAGCACAGTGGCTGCCAGGAGATGCCCACAGAGGAGGTTCCTGCCTCCTGGAGTACGTTAAGCCTGAAGTGCCTAATTAGAGTTCAGACACAATCTGCCAGTTTGCAAGATTTGGGCCTTGTCAATTCTGAACCTGAGCTCCATCTGGAACCCAAATTCCATTTTAATCCTAATCCAGATCTAAAGGTGAACGCCTTCTCCTCAAACCCATTCTGTTGGTTACCTACTGCTGTGAAAAGCCACTAATATACTACTAGGACCAAGTTCCAAGGTTCCTGCTTTAATTCTGCCTTGCAAAAAAGAATCCAACTAAACCACCTTGTGATCACCTATTGATTCCCAGGCTGCAAATAGAGCCATAGTTTTCTGATTGATTTAATTCTTTTTATTGTGAGTTTACTCTGCCATGGGACTATTTGTTTGTCTGTATAAAGGAAATTATCTGGAAAACAATCGCACCGATCAAAGTCCCAAGGGAGAGGAGATGGGATTGGAGGCTCCGGGTCTGCAGTAAGGATGATGCTGATGATTTATCATTTGTGTTGGGGTAACAGCTAGGAGCACCAGGCATGAAGTAGGACCCCTTTGTGCTAGGCACTGTACAAACACAGATCTAAAAGACAGGCCATGCCCCAAAGAACTTACAATCTAAGTATAAGGTGGATACAGGCGGACAGGCAGAAACACAAGGGAACAATGAGACAGTACTGGTCATCATGATGAGAATATCCAGAAGGACATAACGTCACAAAGGCAACAGCGGCAGGTATCAGGTTAAACAAAAGTTGGTCATTGAAGATCTACAACCTAAAAGCCAAACTACGAATCTTCAACTCAAATGTTATTTCCATTTTAATGTACAGCTGTGAACGCATCCACCAGGGTACAGACAGGCAACTAAATGCCTTCAGAAGCAAAGGCCTTATGAAGCTTTCACCAAATCTGTAGTCCTGCTGAGAAGAACTCACTAGTTTCACAGTGAACTCTGCAAACCCTGTTCTCCCAAGCTTTGTGCAAACAATGCTCAAAGCAAAACCTGGAGTTAAGCAGCCTGTGATGCTTGGGGGGCTCACCCAGAGCGGTAAGGGGTTGTGTCACCAACTGCCTGAAACTTTTGCCTCACAGCAAAATGGCCTTGCCCTGGCTTCCACCAGCCTGGTTACTCCTTGCAGTGCCGAGTCTCCCCCAAACCATCTCCCCTGCAGTGCTCAGTCCCTCTCAATGGACCGTCACAGAAGTTATCACGTTCGCTGCCTCCAAAGAGGGTTAGATGGGGATGAGGGTTTTATCCTTCACTTGGTAGCACAGCACAGAAACACCGAGGGTTATAAGGCAGATGCTGACACAACCCCTTACTGGTCTGGGTGAAGCCCAAAGTGTCACATGGCCCCACCAGACAGGACTACTAGAACTCATGCAAAGTGAAATTAGAGGCATTACTACAGATCTGGCTGTACCAAGCTAACATGGAGACTAAAGTATTGGCAAACCACTGTGGGAGGTTATCCAGGGTGGAAGCTTTTGGGGGGCTATTAGGTATCCGCTGTGAAGCAATTTTAAAGCAGACTCTGCTGGACAGATTCCAGCCTAGTTTCTGTGATGCCCCTAGGGGGGCAGCCTTTAGCAGCACAAAGAGAGAACCGGGAGAGAGGATAAACTCACAAAGAAACACTGAAGAGAATAGCTAGGAGGACAAATCCTGTTCTGGGATTTCATCTATTGCTTTGCTCTTTTGAGAACAAGTGACTGTAGGTTTGGAGAAGTTAAGAACTAACCATTTGGCAATCAGTAGAAGAGTCTGTAATGTTTCCATTGCAGGGCACTTCAAATGCAACCCTTCGAGAGCTAATATCATTATTCTGTGGATTTGATGGCTGGTTTTAATTTTTAATAAGTTTCCTGTAGGTCAGATGGAGTTAATCATACTGCAAATGATAGAAGAATTCATCTTTTTCTTTCAGGTTCCACTGTGTCCCAGCTGTGCTGCGCTATACGTGTTAAAGGACTCTGACCTATTCTAGCAGTTACGTTTTCATGTAACATTATCTTCTAGGCCCGAGATAATTAGGCTGCAAGATGTCAGCACGTCAACTGCTTCTGTGCAGGCTGAGGGTGGCTATCATTTGTCTGTGGCGACAGTTCCAATTAGGAAATTCAGTTCCCCAAACGAACACAAGCAGAGTATCGACTGCCACCTACATTCATATTGAACCTTCTCCCAGACTGTACAGAGAGAGCTGCTGGCTGACATGGAGCTGCTCAGCGTAAGGCTCAGATTCCCCGTGGCTCAGATGGGCTCAGTACCACCGCAGGCCGGGCTCACATAGTGTTCATTTCGATCTGTTGGCTAGAGGGCACTTGAGTGCAAAGGTCTATAACATGATGCCCTTTCGACCCTCCTCTCCTTCTCGGGTCTCCTATCCCTATCCCATCGTCCTTTCAGCCATTGATCTGGCCCCTTCTTTGCTCTGCCCTGGCTCGAAGGACCCATCTGGTTCGTATGAATGGTGGGAAGAAAGTGAATAAGTTTTATTTACCCCTTCACACAACACAAGAATCAGGGGTCACCTAATGAAATGAATAGGCAGCAGGTTTAAAACAAAAACAGAAGGAAGCACTTCTTCCCACAACACAGTGTCAGCCTGTGGAACTCATTGCCAGGGGATGTTGTGAAGGCCAAAAGTACAACTGGGGTCAAAAAGGAATTAGATAAGTTCATGGGGGATAAGTGCATCAATGGCTATTAGCCAAGATAGTCAGGGATGCAGTCCCGTGCTCTGGGTGTCCCTAAACCTCCAACTGCCAGAAGCAGGGACTGGATGACAGGGGATGGATCACTTGATAATTGCCCTGTTCTGTTCACTCTAAGCATCTGGCACTGGCCCCTGTCAGAAGACAGGATACTGGGCTTGATGAACCATTGGTCTGACCCAGTAGGGCCATTCTTCTGTTCTTACATCTTTGGCATGGGTTTGTGGCTCCAATTAGGTCAAGCCCTGGAAAAACCATTAACACTGCTAAAGACTGGCTTGCTAAGTGTTCCATGGACCATTATCAGTAAAGTGATTTAGGGCCCTGATCCAGACTCATTGAAGTTGATTGAGCTCCCATCAATTTCAATGGACTTCGGATCAGGCCCTTAGTGGCCTCTGCCCGGTTATCTGGTGGAGTACGTAAGACAAGTCAACAATCTAACAAGCAGAAACAGGGCCTGGAGGAACCCAATAAAGCTCAGGCTCTAAGCTTACTGGGAGGAGTTACACGTCCAGTTGCTTTGCACTATTCTCAGAGGGGCAGGGAACCCAGAGAACTCTCTGGAGGGAATGCCAGGGTGCTCCTTCTGTTTATCCCCCTTAAGTAGTTATTTGTCTCATTGGCACAATTTGGCGGAATACTGAGCGGAGGAGATTAGTGTTGTTTGAAGCCAGTGCCACCTGCGTGACAATTTGCATCCCGCCAGGTGTGGCCAGACACGTTCTTCAATGAGGCCCGGGATTGAGACTGCCGGGCAGATTTCTCAGCAGGGTGGCAGGATGCGTAGATGAAAGGACCGGCATGGTCTGAGCTGTTAGGCACTAATGAGGTGAAGGAATACATGGCAGACAGTCCCACACCAGTGCAGATGGCTGGGAGAGCCGACTACTTTGAAGATGCTGTCCTTCCACATCTGTAGCTAGTCCAAGAAGGTGACAGCTGGCAGCCAGCACAACAGCCCCCCACTGTCTTCCTTGTATTATAACTAACCTTCTCACACAGAGATTTTGGAAGGGATCAGACCTAGCAATCCAAATAACGACCTTAAAAGCAAAGCCACTCGCTGGCATCCAAGCGTGAAAGCTGCACGGAAATGGCAGTGAGTCTGTCACCTCCGCGATATGAAAAGGAAGAGTGTGCTGGAAGCAGAACTCTCTTCCTGCGTGAGCGATCGGGGTACTGGGGAGCGATGCCAGCTCCCATCAGCTCCTGCAAAGCTGGGAGGGAATGGGACATAAAGCACGGGGCCTGACTCCCCTGAACTGAAGGGATGTTTGGAATCTGAACCTGCAACGTTGCAAATGGCCCGTTTCCCATTATGGTCCAAACCAGAAGCCTGGATCTGGAAGCTCCCAAATTCTAGGGTATTTGAAATCCATCTTCAACCCCCAATTCCAAGTGGGGTAAATCCAGCCAGGCATCAGTTAGATGTTGAGCGATTCATCCAGCCCACCCCTTTTCCCTGCTACTCATAGCAAAGCTGATGGGCATGCGAGCCCAGAATCTCAGGCTCAAAGAATCAGGAAGCTCCTGGGTTTGAGTCAGGTCTTTCACAAAGAGTAGAGGGTTCTCTATTGCAGCCCTCATCTTAGCGCGGTCCTGCAGAACCAGCACTGAGGATGAGCTAGTGACTGTCCGTGGGCCCGTCTCCGACTCCACAGCCTCTGAGACACAGGCAGGAGTGCTGCCCTTGGAGATTACTCATAGCTGCACTGTGCCCATTGCCTGTGGACAAGTGCCTTGCAAATGTGTCCAGTCGTGAGAGGAGCAGGGTAGATTTGGCCTCAGTAGGGATTTCTGGTGCTGATGCCTAATAATAATAATGACACAATTTGCATTTCTTTTCTGCCTTTCACCTGCAGATCTCAAAGCCCTTTGCAAACATCAGCGAATCACTAACCTTCATCACCCCCAATTAGGCAGTAACCTTTACCCCCAGTTTGCAGATAGGGAAATGAAGGCACAGATAGGTGGAGTGACTTGATCACAGTCACAGGGGGCAGTGACGGAGCCAGAAATAGAAGTCAGGTGTCTTGGTGCCCAGCCCTCTGCTTGAATCAGCCACCCTCCCTCCCTCCCTGTCTGTCTGTCTGGGTTTTTCTATTGTGCCTATCACAGTAGTAGTGGAGCCCCGCTAATAGGTTTTAAGGCCAGAAGGGACCATCTTGGAAGTTTGCCCAGCGATCGCTGCAGGAGAGTCTGTCTGAACTGCCAAATTTCCCCAGCTGTAACAATGGAATGAATCCACATGCAGAAATCCAGCCATTACCATGCCGATTGCTACATCATTCTCCTTTAAATGAAAACAAAACCTTCCGGCGCTGTAGACAGACAGACCTTGTCCCTGTTGGTGTCAGAGGCCTGGAATGGAAGGCAAACCTCAGGCTCTGCAGTGAAATGTTGACTGACCTTCCTGTATGGGAATTATCCCTCCTTCTTTACAACCAATTTGCAAGGGATGCTGTGGTGTGGGACACCCAGCTTGAAACGACTGGTGAGTAAAGGCTTGATCATGCTCCCTTTCAAGACAAGGGGAAAACTCGGATCTCAATGATTCAAGACCAAGCCCTAAGAGCAGCTACCTGTTGTGCCTTCTCTAACTGCTGCAGCAAAAGGTTCCTTCGGAGGCTAAGAACTGGGATGTTCTCTCTCCTTTGCAGGTCAGTACCCAGCTTTCAGCCCCAGGGTCATCAGCACTCACAACAGGATGGCTTAATCTGCTGGGTTCAATGGATTATTTTTTGTTGCTTTGATCTAGTCGAACCCTTGGTTGTAATTTGGAATCAAACGGGTTCATAATTATAAGGGGAACTCTTTTCCCCCCTCCAGTGAAGATGTCAAGCGCATACACAGACCATCAACACTCCCTAAGACTCCCAGAGTAAAGAGGGAGAACAGAACCTAACTCCTCCTCCAAAGGCAGTCGCAATCTCACAGCCCTAGGCCTGGTAAATCCAAACACAGCAGAGAATTAGAAGTGTAAAAAAGGGATTAATGCAAAACTTTCAGCCAAGGCTGCTGCTATCTCCAGGGTTTGGTGGGGCTTTCATTATCTGAATGCACCAAATGCAAAAAGAATTAAAAGGCCTGGAAGGGAGGAGCTGTATCAAATGCACCCACCTTTACAGAATCAATAGTTGCCTCAAATTAGCTGGCGTTTCCCAACGAAGCTGTAAACAATGTTTTGAACTCCTGAAGTGGCCACCCCACTGGCTGGTGCTGGCCATGAACCCAGGATAACAACAACTATTATTATGTATATTACCATAGCACCTAGGAGCTGTAGTCGTTGACCAGGAGCCCAGCATGCTAGGCGCTGTACAAAAGGATTGAACCAGAGCAATCTCAGCAGCCATGATTGCCTTTCACCTTGTTTGGAACTTGTTTCTACGCGAGACTCAGAGCAACCCACAGGCCTGAACCTGCGAAGGTCGAAACTGGGAAGAGAAAGTGTCCAGCTCCCACCAAAGAGACATCGCTGAGCTTCAACCAGTTCTAGTGAGAGCAAAACACCCCAGGCTGGAGCAACATTCGCTTCCCCCCATGGGAAAGACAGAGACGGTACGATGGGCTCTAGCAAGCCTTTCGCCTGCACAGTTAAGCCCTGTTTTAGCACACGCGTGACTTTAAGCACATTGACTTCAAATGCGACTGCTTATGTGCTTAGAGATAAGTACGTGGCTCAATCCAAAGCCCGCTCAAGTCAAGGGGTCCCAGTTAGGAGTACCCTTGAGATGAGCTAATAGAGTGCAAAGGCCTCATGCTTTTAAGGGTAAAACATCTGGGTTCAAATCCCATTCAGAGGCAGGAATGCAGAGGAATTAATTTTCAAAGGGACTCGTGATTTTGGGCACCCAACTTGACACACCTTACAGGGGCCCCGCACGTCCTGAAAAATCAGGTCCGTCTAAAAGGTCTCAAGTTGGGCACTCAAAACAACTATTCACTCCGGAGGCCATTGGAAATCGGTCTTTCCTGCTTCTCTCTTCAGATGTCTCTAGTCGGTGCTGGTTTGGCTCTTGGGGTCTTTGCTTTGGCAGGAGAGTGAAGCGCCTGACATGCTTATCAGACTATTTACCAACACAGACAAAAAACCAAAGTCCATTTGAGCAAGGAGGAGTAGGGGTTGGAGGGTCATTTTGGGAGCCCAGACATTTTAGATTTGGATGCACGTTATGAGTAGCAAATTGCAAGTGATACAGCCACAACAAGGGAGCTGGAATCCACTTTTCCAGGGTGCTCCAAGGGGGTACTGTGAAAACTCATTTTAATTTCTATAGGAATTGAGCCGCAAACAGGCAATTTTCTCCTGAATATTGGTTCTGCAATATTGGTTCTCAGTAATGCTCTGTGAGAGGAGTATATTTCCCTTGTGTCTTCTTAAGCCCCCGTTATTTTGGTTATAAATTTAATTAAGCCCTTCTGGAGAGCGCTCTGCGGCATACAAGATGAGGTTTGTTTTGTTGTCAGAGTGGGGTCGGAAATGAACTGCTGAAATTACGTGGCAATTAGATTTTATGTTTTTGTTCTGTTTAAATACTTTGTATGATATTAAATACTAGATACATTCGCTTCTCGCAGCAGAATCAATACGGCTAAAGTTAAGTGAAAGAGACATCCAAGGCGCCAGGTGAATTAGAAAGATTTTGATTTTCATCAAGCAACAATTCAACCAGTCCTCCCTCCTTCCATAAGGTCACGCCCAAAGCTGCCATTTTGCAGAACATCTGGGGAGTAGATTCTCTCTCCACAAATATGACGTCTGAAAGCTGCATTAGGACCAGCTCTTAAGATGGTGGAATTCAGCAAAGCAGCATTTAAGTTAACTGACAGTCTAGCTCAGGGTTCGGCAACCTTTCAGAAGTGGTGTGCCGAGTCTTCATTTATTCACTCTAATTTAAGGTTTCGCGTGCCAGTCATACATTTTAACGTATTTAGAAGGTCTCTTTCTGTAAGTCTATAATATATAACTAAACTATTGTTGTATGTAAAGTAAATAAGGTTTTAAAAATGTTTAAGAAGCTTTATTTAAAATTAAATTAAAATGCAGAGCCCCCCGGACTGGTGGCCAGGACCCAGGCAGTGTGAGTGCCACTGAAAATCGGCTCGCGTGCCGCCTTCGGCCCGCGTGCCATAGATTGCCTACCCTGGGTCTAGCTCTTAGCGGGAAATGCCCACTCGAGAACTCTCCTTGGATTGGAACATGAACAGATTCAACTCCATCATGACAGCCTTTTCATTAGGCCATGTCCATAACTGCTAGATATTGTTATTCCATGGAGGGCTTGGCCAACTATCCTCTTTGTTTTACTCGTGATTTGCTACTAAGCAACACTTACTGGGTTCACAATGCACAGCCAGGCCTACAGTTTGAACTGCTCCTCGGCGTTTCAGCCCTAAATTCTACAGAAAGGGCCAATGCCAGGCTAACTTTCATGCTTACAATCAAACATCTTAGAGTAACCAGATGCTATAGTTCTCAGATAAAAATGCAGCAGCAGATCCATCAGGCATCCAATGCCCAAGGTTACACAAACAACGTTCCTTTTTAAGGGTAGCTCCTACTGTTTTTGTTTATAGCAGCACCCAAAGGCTCCAATTATGATCAAAGCCCCATTGTGCTGGGCACTATACATATAAATAATAAGGGGCAATCAGCTGTCTCAAACAGTTTACAGGCTAAATAGACAAAGACTCTGTTCTTTATATAGAGGCTTAAACGTTGGTGTCACATTCCACCCTCCCCCAGGCCCAAACCACCCAGCCTGTCACTAAACACAGCAGCAGCTTCTCAGTCTCAGCAAGTAGATGATAGGAACGCTCATGATTAATGCGCAGGAGCTCTAGAAACAGAAGCTGTGCAAGATTAGCATACGTCAGCCCTTCACGCCTTGATTTATTTTTTTTGGTGGCACTGTCTGTTCTTAGGAGATTAAAGGGGGTAAAATAAACCCCAGAGGCTTGTGTAACAAATGCAGGTCCTAGAGAACTCAGCACTAATTAGGACTAGAAGGAGCTCTGGGCTTTTTAAAATATTATATATCTACTAGGAAACAAATAGTTCTGTTTTCAGTCACAGCCACTTTATTGCAGAACCTCAAGCATTGCCACCAAGGAAAACATCTTCAAACCCACACTGGAGCACAAATGTCCCGCCGAGGGAGGGCTATCCATCTACGCTTAATACTCTTTGAATGTTATACTGTTGGCAGTTTAACAACAGCTAAACAGCGTAAGCCCCAGCAAGAGATTTCTGAGCTGTTTAAGTATGAAAAGTATGACATTTTAATTAGAGGAGACGCTTCCCATTTGTGGCATGCGCCCCTCTGTTTGATCTGGAATGCAGAGTCCACCTATAATTGGCACGTTTCTGTTCAAAGGTGCATTAACCAGAAGCCAGGGCCAGTCTAAAATGAGTTTTGTAGGGCCTCAGACCAGTGCCTAGTGGATGGAGTCTACCACAAAAATGCTGTCATCATAACTGGCATTAATTGCCTCCCATCTGGGAAGGCTCGGCAGAGAGGCCAATCATCAGATGGACCTGGAATCTTAATTCCCTGATCTCCTGAGTCACACTGCGGTCGGGGTACAGCTGATATGACATCGGTCCAGGCTGCCTCTCTTCAGTGAATAGAGACAGGACATAAGTTTTCAGGACTTGCACTGAAATTGACTTGTGAGATGATAATACTGGCTGATCACAAGACAGTGGCTGTGTCTGAGGTGAGGACAGCAGGTGAGATGTGTAAAAGATTAAGACATTCTGTAGGAAAAAACTTATTAGGCCAACTTTTGCAGGGAAAATGTTTGGGTCAGATTCTCTCAGGGTGCAGATCCATGTCATCAGGAATTTGGACCACTGAATTAATTGGACCAATTAATTATTGGGTTGCAAAGTTCCCAGTGCTTAAGGTGCCCTAGTGTTCACAAACCAACCATCTCAGATGGACAGACTGGATGATTCTTTATATAAACTATACTTGTAACAAAGTTTAATGATTTTCTAGAGGTATATAAAGGATGACACACACTGTATCTGCCATGCTGTGACTGATCACACACAGGCTGTATGTATCACAGTGGGAAATGTCAACTGTAAAGAGAAGCCAAGGGGATTTAAAATCTCATTGGTTACTAAGATGTTTTAGAGACAGATTCACTTTCTCCACTGCCCCTTCCCTGTTTTACCTACCCACCTTGAAATGGGAGCTGCAGTGTCTTGGATCAATGGCTTTTAACATTTCAGTTTTCCCTGTTACTCCTGTTCTAACTTTTTAACAGCAGTACTCCATCCTCAGCGAATCCAATTGTGAATGACCTTTTCAACGTCCCCCTTGCAGGCTGCCTGGGATGTGAAACAGGTTATTGCCTAGATTTGTGCCTCCTGTATAAGACATGGATATGAGTTCCTGGGTGTGCAGCAGTGTGTTTATCTTTCTATTCTATTCAGTATTGGTTCTCATACCACCAATAGCTGCGTCCCTTATGATAATGCATTAAGTGCCATGAGCAACATCTGTCTTTGTGTGAGCGTCTCTGAGTGTGTGTGTCTGTCTCTATCTCTAAAATATGGCTGCAATAGATGGAATTTTCCTTGCTCAATATATTGACTATGGAACTGGTGTCGAGGGATTAAGAAGTCCAGCAAACAGACAGAACAAGAATCCCATCATGTCCCTGCTGCAATGAAGAGTTGTGAGTAATTTCAGTGTATTAAATTGCCAGGGTTTCCCCAGGCACTTAATGAGAAATGACTGACACCACCAACTCATCTCTACGAGCGAAAGGCCCGTTGGAAGAGAATGGCACTCGGAGAAACAATTGGGGCCTTGGCATTTAGCCTTCAGTTAGCTGAGTTCACTCAGCTCCTGAGGCCCTGACTTCATGCGAAAAAGACAATTATCCTTCCTCCATTTTGCTTCATTGACAAGTAAGAAACAAAAATAGCACAGAGGCAGCTGAACACATCCAGCAGCCATGCCCTGGGCTGGAGCTTTGAAAGCACTACCAGTCAACATTGGCAGCACACGCCAAACTCGAACTCCCTCATTCGAGCAGGGCTTGCTAAAGACCAAGCTCATGGATTTAGAGTCATGGGGGCATATTGCCGTAGTGACGGAAAGGGAGGAAGGATCCTATTCAGCAGTTGACGCTGTTTCTCTGCAAGGCGCTTCGTTTACATCAAACATTTTGACTGCTCTGCTTTCTTTGTCTCTCTCCTTCACACCAACAAAGAACTAACCTTTGACATAAAAAAACCACGGTGCCCACAAGTTCTTCATCACGCATGCACACACTGCAGTCTCTCCTTCCCTCCCCACCTCAGCCTGCTGTGTGGGCAGGCTTCAAAGAGCCAGCCCCACGGCCTGCTGGGTAGAGCTGGCCAGAAAACAGAATTTCTGGTTCCTGGGACATTCCGACATTTCAAAATTTGCTGCCATTCCTAATGGCAGCAAAAAGGCAAAATTTTCAAAAATTTCCCGTGGAATGAAAATTCTGACAAATTGTGATTTGAGGCCGTCGAAATATGTTACTTTAGTTCATTTCAACTTACTCATTTAATTTAATAACGTTAAAACATTATAATATAAAACATTAAACCTGATTATTGTATGGATATATAGATATATACACCTCTACCCCGATATAACGCAACCCGATATAACACGAATTTGAATATAACGCGGTAAAGCAGCGCTCCGGGGGGGGTGGGGCTGCGCACTCCAGTGGATC
Source organism: Platysternon megacephalum (assembly GCA_003942145.1). Lineage (NCBI taxonomy): Eukaryota > Metazoa > Chordata > Testudines > Platysternidae > Platysternon > Platysternon megacephalum. The sequence continues at coordinate 2,468,181 of QXTE01000204.1, read as the reverse complement.
AAAGCAAGTTCAATATAATGCGGTTTCACCTATAACGCGGTAAGATTTTTTTGGCTCCCAAGGACAGCGTTATATCGGGGTAGAGGTGTATATATAATCATAGTGCTGAAAATAATACATTAATATAATATAAGTCCAAACATAATGAATCAGAACAATAACGTTGAAATGAAATATTTTTACCTTATTGAAACAAGAAAATGAAAACAATTTGTTTAATAGAATCATAGAAATGTAGGGCTGGAAAAGGACCTCAAGGGTCACAGAATTTGAGGTCGGAAGGGACCATCTAGTCTGACCTTGTGCATATCACAGGCCACCAACACTATGCTGCCACCCACACACTAAACCCCACAATCAAAATTAGACCAAAGTTTTACAGGCCTCAGGAGACTAAGCTATTCTGTGCTACAGGCAGAGACTAGGAGGGATGGAGGTGCACCAATGCCTGAAGGCTCTAAAATGGCAGGGAATTGATTAATTGATTTGACAAGGTCCCTCACCAAAGGCTTTTAAGCAAAGTAAGCAGTCATGCGATAAGAGGGAAGGTTCTCTCATGGATTGGTAGCTGGTTAAAAGATAGGAAACAAAGGTTAGGAATAAATGGTCAGTTTTCAGAATGGAGAGAGGTAAATAGTGGTGTGTCCCCCAGGGGTCTGTACTGAGACCAGTCCTATTCAACATATTAATAAATGATCTTGAAAAAGGAGTAAACAGTGAGATGGCAAAATTTGCAGATGATACAAAACTATTCAAGATAGTTAAGTCCCAGGCAGATTGCGAAGAGCTACAAAAGGATCTCCTCAAAACTGGGTGACTGGGTAACAAAATGGCAGATGAAATTCAATGTTGATAAATGCAAAGTAATGCACATTGGAAAACATAATCCCAACGATACATATAAAATGATGGGGTCTAAATTAGCTGTTACCAATCAAGAAAGAGAACTTGGAGTCATTGTGGATAGTTCTGTGAAAACATCCACTCAATGTGTAGCGGCAGTCAAAAAAGCAAACAGAATGTTGGGAATCATTAAGAAAGGGATAGATAATAAGACAGAAAATATCATGTTGCCTCTATATAAATCCATGGTACGCCCACATCTTGAATACTGTGTGCAGATGTGATTGCCCCATCTCAAAAAAGATATATTGGACTTGGAAAAGGTTCAGAAAAGGGCAACAAAAATATTAGGAATATGGAACAGCTTCCATATCAGGAGAGATTAATAAGACTGGGACTTTTCTGCTTGGAAAAGAGATGACTAAGGGTGGGATATGACAGAGGTCTATAAAATCATGACTGGTGTGGAGAAAGTAAATAAGGAAGTGTTATTTACTCCTTCTCATAACACAAGATCTAGGGGTCATCAAATGAAATTAGTAGGCAGCAGGTTTAAAACAAACAAAAGGAAGTATTTCTTCACACACAAAGCACAGTCAACCTGTGATACTCCTTGCCAAAGGATGTTGTGAAGGCTAAGATTATAACAGGGTTCAAAAAAGAACTGGATAATTTCATGGCGGATAGATCCATCAATGGCTATTAGCCAGGATGAGCAGGGATGGTGTCCCTAGCCTCTGTTTCCCAGAAGCTGGGAATGAGCGACAGGGGATGGATCACTTGATGATTACCTGTTCTGTTCATTCCCCCTGGGGCACCTGGCATTGGCCACTGTCCAAAGACAGGATACTAGGCTACTTGGACCTTCGGTCTGACCAAGTATGGCCGTTCTTAAGTGAGATACACCCAGATGATCCTGGCACGTGACCCGCACCTCATGCTGCAGAAGAAGGAGAAAAAACCCCAAGTTCACTGCCAATCTGACCGAGGGAAAATTCCTTCCCAACCTCACCATCCAAAAAAACTTTCGCCTTTTTCCAACAGAAAATGTTGTCAAGATAGACATGTTCCCACACAGGAGCGCCGCCAGCTTTTCCGCCGCCTAGGTCCCGCCCCTGAAATGCCGCCCCCAACAGAGGCAGCGGAAGGTCCCGCCCCCAAATAACCGCTGATGACCGGGGTGGCCGGCTCCCCCCAAATCTTAGTGCCCTAGGCGACCGCCTAGGTCGCCTAATGGGTTGCGCCGGCCCTGTTCCCACAAAACATTTAGTTTTCGACAAAATGGCATTTTCCAACAGAAAATTTTTGGACCAGCTCCACCGCTGTGTTATAACAAACGCTGTCCCTGGCAGAGTGCCAAGCACACAGAACAGGATTAGCTCATCAGCCCACCGAAAAGTAGGAGAGGTCCCCATACGGGCCAGGAGGCAGGGCACTGGAGGGACCTAACGAAAAAGGCAGAGCTACTGATGTTGGCCTCAGTGTTCCAAGGAGAATACTAGACCTCTCTTCTGGCCATAGCAACAGGCCAGTCTGGAAGCAAAGTCCTGCCTACCCTGTGCAGCAGAAGATGGGAAATGGAACTGGCAGCTTCCTGCATCCCTGTCCCACAAGAGAAAAATAAAAATCACATTTTAATTAGCGCAATTAAAGCGCCACATCTAAACCCTTCACTTCCCAGCTGGCAAAATGTCAGCATCGTCTGACAGCTAAAAGGTTGTGCTGTGCCCTTGGACTCTCTTCACAGACAGACAATGGCCAAAGGGAGATGAAGGTTGCCCCCATGCAGCTAAACAGTGGCAGGAACTTGCTGGGGAACAGGGTCCTCCCGTCTATTGTGTATGTCAATCACTCCCCAAAAGGCCAGGCGCTTGGCAGCTACAACCGGGCACAGGCTGTATCCTGTCACAGTCCTGTTTTCGGCAATGTCCTCATTGCAAGCTCCCAGGAAAAAGCAAAGGGAAATACATGCACACGATTTTTAAGGCCAGCAGGGACCACTGTGATCATCCAATCTGATCTCAAGCATCACACGGGACCAGACTCTACTCTGGAAAACAGCAGCTAACTGGAGCAATAAATAGGGACATAATTCAGACTGCGAAATAGGCTTCAGTTTTCACGGGGTATTTTTAGCCCCGTCATTTCCCTTGCTTCCCCCTTTCCACGCTCTAACCATCGCCAGCCCTTCCACGAGAAAACCATATGGTGATTTATTGGACTGACCATGTCTAGATACGGGCACAGTTAAGAAATCCACCTCAAACAGAACCTTGTCTGAATAGGGTAACCCGGGCTCCTGCCTAGCAACTGAAAGCAGCTCCCAATCCCAGTCCTGCTCACCTTTATTTCCATGGGGTGAATTTCACCTGCCTGTGCAGAGAGCCAGTGCCTCTCAAATCCCACATAAGACCTCAGAATAGGGGCCGGGCAATAATTCCCTTTGAGTTAAAGCTGTGTTGGAGCTTCCAGTGCAAAATTAAACTTCCTTTCAGTCTGAGCACAGCTACCAGGGCTTTGGTAGCTTTAACACTTCTCTGTCCAGAGCTACGAAGTCTGCTTGTCTGGAGCCTACAGCTCTCTCCTCAAAGGGAGCAAACGAAATATTTACATGGTCACTTAGGTCTGTTTGCTGGGACAGAAAGCTTACGCTGAGGGGAGATGATATTATTTATGATTTCCTGAGCTCCGTGCTATACAAACATACGTTACAAGCCGGGTCAGAGCCTGAGTAATGAGAGCTGCAGGAGCAAATACACTGTTGCCTTCCATCATCTGGGAAGGGTGAGATACAGCCCTTGCAAACAAGTTCGTCGGGAAAGATGGGTCTCCTCCCACTTGGGGCTATAGGGTTGTTTATTTATAACGCTGCTTCTCAGCAACTGAGATGACAAAGAGAGAGTCACCATCTCGGGCATGTGCAAGTTGACAAATTCATCATTATTTCAGAGTTCTCACCGGATAAAATAAGGGCCATCAAAGGCTGCTCAGAAGTTTTCACCCACCATTGTAAAGGCAATGTGTCACAAAAGACCACACTCCAGTTAACTCCCTGTCTTAGGAGCAGGGGCACTTCACTCAGAAGCCATAAGGCATCCCTGCAAATAACCAATAGCCCAGCCAGAGGCTCCTTTGCAAAGAAAGGCATTGCCAAGTTGCCAAAAGCAGCCCAGATGGGCTGCCTGAAAGGAGCACAAGGCTGCATTTCAATGCAGCAATTCTGGGGAAAGGCAAAGCTGAATTTCTCTAGGCCTGGTGGAATGATTGCTCTTCCATCTCAGGTTTCACCTGCACCGGTGGTACTACAGAGGCTGGGGTCTGATCTCACTGAAAGATTCCCATTGACTTCAGTGGGCTTTGAACCAGGCCTAAAATCCACCTTCCAAGCAAATACTTAACAAGAATTAAGTGCTTGGGCTAAAATGAAATTCTCTCTAGCAATACACTGCGTGTGGACTAGGCACTATAGAATACTGTCAATATATTGCAATTAAAATCTAATATATTATAATAATTAATAAGAATACAATGACTTAGTTGTGATGATGATGCATAGAGGACCGTTCCAGTCCCGCAGTGGGTCATCCCCCTTAAAATCACATTTCTTCTCTGAGGCCTGCAAGAAGTACGTATATAATTCAAAAAGAAAACGCACTGAGTCCTCTGTTTCCTGGCTCTTCTGTGTCTCTCTCTTAGACTTCAAGCTCTGTCCTCATTTTGTGCCTGTGCAGTGCTGAGCACAAACCAGACAAGTAGTAAGGAATTAACCTCTTGGGCACTGCAATGCCAGGTTGGGCCATGCACTGGTTACCGCAGCCCTCCGCCATCGTTAGGGCTCTAGCAAAAGGCAGAGAAACCAGCTGGCCAAGAGAAACCAATGTTTCCTCTCCCCATCAATGGAAGATGAGCTGAAAGACCATTTCATCTGCCACCCCTCAAAACACTGGCCCCGGCTCTGCCAGAGATGAGGCTGGAATAAAAGGCCCCACTTTTATTTATTTGTTTATTCACAAATATATTTGGGTCCCATTGCTGTGCCCTGTTCCAAGTTGCAAACTGATAAACGCTCTGCACCGTTCCCGGCTCTTGAAGGGCAAGCAGAGGAGACCAACTGACCCCATGTTACCACCCTCTAGGAGATTTCCCGGACAGCTGGTCAGGAATCCTAGTTTAGCAGAGAAAACACCTTGCACCATTTCTGGAAAGCTGACGATTCTGTTGCGTTACAATAAGTCAGTGCTGATCATTTGGAGGCAAAGCACTGGCTCATTTGGGCCAGACAGCCTCCTGCAGTTATCTCTTCAGCACGGAGAGGACGAAACGCCCAAGCAATGGGAGGAATTTACCACAGAACCTTTTCTGTCCCCCCCCCCACCACCACACACACGCAGGGCCAAATTTTCAACAGGGGCTTCTCATTCAGGACGACTAACTTTGTGTGCCCAGGTTTGGATACCCAGTGCTGAGCACCTCCAGCTCCTATTATCTTCATCCGCTGCTCAGCGTTGGTGAAAAACAGGACATCTCAAGTTGGACGCCCAAAATCAGAGGCTGCTTTTCAAAGTCTGAGCGTCTGTACCCACATACTGTAAAACTCCACTCCTGGCTCAGATATTTGTGGGCATTGCAACAAATCTGTTGTCATCTAGTATATCAGTGGCCTGGAGGGACAGGGGATGAGGGTCAGACTCATGTTGACCTCTTAACCCATCCCTAGAACCATCTCCATGGTGGCAAATCCTCTGCTCAATGCCTCAAGGTGTGGAGAAATCTGAAGACATAATTTGAAATGATTAGAGAACCACTCTCCCCCACCTTACCCTTTTGGTGGGAAGAAGGGAGGGGAATTATTTTAGGGATTTCCCCACCCGTACCCCAGTATGTCCATCTCAGACGTTATTTTTCCCGTAATTCTGTTTTGTTTCCTTGTTTCATTTTCAGGGGCGGCGGCTGGTATGAAAGTGGGATGTTGGAATAACTGACACATAACTGCACCATATGCTCCATGTCTGTTTCCAGCAGTGGGTGGGACTCACAGGGCCTCATTCCTGCTTACGCCAAGGCCCCTGTGTGCCACTCTGATTCCCATAAAAGCTCCCCATTTAAGGGAGGAATGGAAGCAGGAAGCTCTGTGGGAGACGGGGGTATGTTTGTCACCAGATGTAAATCCAACAGGGTCCATACAAAAAGAGGGGTGTAGCTTTTGCATCCACTTTCATCCCCCAGATGAAATTACTAGCATGGATGCACATACACATGGCTCCAATCCAGCACTCCCACCCCCAAGCCTTCAAAATCATGAGTCAGACCCCCAGAATAACCAGTGTTGGGTTCTTTGTGTTTGCCCTCAGGCGTTGGAGACTTTAGGATTCACATCCTCCAGCTTTTCTCAGCAAACATGTGAACTAGAAATTTATTTATTTAAAAAAAAATGAAAGTTGAGATTTTCCTACAATCGCCTGCCTCCAGGAGCTAGTGATTGAAGAAACAACATCTAATACTGCGAGACTCAACATAAAATTGCAAGAGCTGGCGACTCTACAAATCCATCCCACCTGTTGACCATGTCAGGGGTGAATTGGAGCTCACGGTTTTAAGCTTTTTCACCACTCCACGTCACCCTGCTCCCCATGTTATTCACTGGCAAGTCCTTGCCTTGCAGCAAGGTAGCAATGCTTTGCTTCTGATTCCTAATGGCCAGCTGGAGGGGCGTGCAGCCAGTCATGTCCTCCACATCCAGCACAGCACCAGCCTTGATTAAGGTCTTTATGATAGCCACGTTGCCACTGAGGACAGCGAGGTGCAGGGGAGTCCAACCCACCTTGTTCTTAACATTGATGTCTGCTTTGTGCTCCAGAAGGTTGATGATGCTCAGGAAGGCACCCCGCTGGACCGCGAGGTGGAGAGGGGTCCACTCTGATTTCTCAGTGATGTTGGGGTCCACCTGGCTTCTCAGGAGCTCACAGACCACAGACTCTTCGCTATAGCGGGTGGCCACGTGAAGAGGTGTCCAATCCATGCCTCCTTTGACATTCAGTTTAGCGTGGTTGTCTCTTAGCAGGCGGATGATTTCGATGTGGCCCTTAAAACAAGCCAGGTGTAGGGGGGCCCACCCTTTGTCCGTCCTCAAGTCCACATTGGCCCCGTATTTGATCAATTTCTCACATATCAGGTATTTCCCCTTCACCGCGGCCATGTGCAAGGCACTGTAGTGATTCTCATCCAGGCAGTTGACAGATGCCCCGCTCTTCAGCAGGTATTGGACCACCCTGAACTTACCCCTCTCCACGGCAAAATGCAGTGGGGTCCGGTGGTTCTTCTGCTTCCTCTCTAGGTCAGCTCCTTGGCTAGCTAGGAGTTTCACAAGGCTGATGTGCCCGAAGCAAGCTGCCATGTGGAGGGCAGTTCTCCCATCGTTCTCCTGGCAGTTGGGGTCAGCCTGGCGGGAAAGCAGCACCCGGGCCACGTTCTCGAAGTTGTTCTGAGATGCCAAGTGGAGTGGAGTCCAACCTTCATGTTCTTGGGAGTCTGTCCGCGCCTGGTGGTCCAGCAAGAGGCGCACAATCCTGTCATCCCCATTCTGAGCCGCGAAGTGAAGAGGGGACCAGCCGTCTTTGTCGGCCATGTTGACATCCGCGCCGTGCTCTATTAGAACTGAGCAGATCTCTGGTGACCTCTTCTGGACAGCCACGATGAGTGGGGTGTAGCCACAGACCAACTGGCTGTGCACGTTGGCCTCCTGACTCAACAGAAACTTCACCTTCTCCACATTTCCTTGAATCACCACGAGGTGAAGCAGGGTGAGGCCATTTTCCTGGGCCCTGTGGACTTCCTTGGACATTATGAAGCTCTCCAGGCCCTCGACCTCGCTGGTGGGGGAACATGGGGAATCAGTCTCTAAGGGCAGAGGAAACAGAGTATGAGAAAGAGAAAGCAACTGAGTGATATAACAGCTTGAGGGCTCCCAAACTATGGTGTGCACAGCACTGGGGAATTCTGGATGCCCACAGCTCAAAATAAAACCCATGCATGTGGATCTGCAGGGTCGAAAACCAAAGGAAATGCGGCTGCCTGCTGGTCTGCTATGGGACAGGGCTGTATGGGTAAGAGCAAAGGAAACACTTGGCATCTCTCTCACAGGGACTTTATATTTGTTCTTTTTTTGGTTTGCACTTTTCCTTAATCTGAAATTAAAAGCACCCAGTCCGAAAACACATGGATTGTCCTTTTGTATGGAGACTATCATAGGGGAAAGGTGGGGAACAGGGCTGCTCTGTTCTCTTGCCCACTTGATTCTCATCTAAGGTTTATGAGCAAAGGTGCCCTACTCACCACTACTACTTGTGTCTTGGGAGAGGATGGATCCTTGTTTCTGGCTCTTGTTTTCAGGGAGGAGAGATAATAGAAAAGAACATTATGGGCAGTTTGTTATTTGCAATTTACCATTTGTGTGTTTCATGTTCTTCCCATTTAGCGCGCTAGGATTTTGTGCCATCATTTATGCACTATTTTTCTTACCAAGCTTGCTTGATATTACATTCAAAACTCACTCAAGATAATCACAACACAAATGGGAATGCAAGAGTGCAAACACAGTGCTTGGGGTTATTATAAATCACCAGCATGGCCTGTTTTACCTTAAAAGCAAAATAAATTTCCTTGGGAATTTTAACCCCCTGATAAATCTCATGCATAGTGAGCTGTCCTTAGTATTTATAGTCTACTTAAAAAAATTAATCTTGAAAGAAAACAGTACATGGAATAATAAATCACAGAGAAAGAAAGACTTCCATTTGTTGAAGGCAACAGAGAATCCTTTGGAGAAAAAGAAACAGGTTGTCTGTCTGTCTCTCCCATCTACCTCCCATGCTGATACTCCATGATTCCACTGTAGCAATTTCCAGTAACTTTTTAGAAGAACTCTCTTCTCATAGTGCAGTCTAACCTTCCCCTCCCTGGCGCCAATCATGGCTATGTCGAATGCGGTCTCCTTGGACTCCTGAACTCTCTCCTGAACTGGTGCTTTCTGGGAAACATGCAGGATAATGAGGTTTCGCTCCCTCTCTTTCCTTAGTCACCTCTTCCCAAAGCTAAATGTTCCATTTCCATTATTTCGATGTTTAATGACAGGATCTCAGATGCCCATTTATACTTCCTCCCAGGGACTCTGAACAAAACCATCTTCCTTCCGCTTGACCCTCTGAACTTGCCTGCCCAAGCATCTGGTCTCTCGCTAACTTTAATGAATGGGGGAAAAAAATGAAACTACAACAAGAATAGTCTTTCAGTCCTCCTGTGTTAGAATCATAGAATATCAGGGTAGGAAGGGACCTCAGGAGGTATCTAGTCCAACCCCCTGCTCAAAGCAGGACCTAATCCCAACTAAATCATCCCAGCCAGGGCTTTGTCAAGCCTGACCTTAAAAACCTCTAAGGAAGGAGATTCCACCACCTCCCTAGGTGACCCATTCCAGTGCTTCACCATCCTCCTAGTGAAAAAGTTTTTCCTAATATCCAACCTAAACCTCCCCCAATGCAACTTGAGACCATTGCTCCTCATTCTGTCATCTGCTACCACTGAGAACAGTCTAGATCCATCCTCTTTGGAACCCCCTTTCAGGTAGTTGAAGGCTGCTATCAAATCCCCCCTCATTCTTCTCTTCCGCAGACTAAATAATCCCAGTTCCCTCAGCCTCTCCTCATAAATCATGTGCTCCAGCCCCCTAATCATTTTTGTTGCCCTCCGCTGGACTTGCTCCAATTTTTCCACATCCTTCTTGTAGTGTGGGGCCCAAAACTGGACACAGTACTCCAGGTGAGGCCTGTTACTTCTTCCCTTGGGGGAGGTACCCTTTACATGCTACACTGTGGAGATTTAAGAGCAAACATTTGATATATGCACTGACTGGGATATGCTTGGCTTAATACATATGCCTCTGCCAGGAGTGCCGCCAGATTTTCCGGCGCCCTAGGCGGCGGAAGGTCCCGCCCCCGAAATGCCGCTCCCAACAGCGGCAGTGGAAGGTCCCACCCCCAAATTTCAACGCGCAAATAGTAGCACCCTAGGCGACCACCTAGGTCGCCTAATGGGTTGCGCCGGCCCTGGCCTCTGCCTCCCCAGAGCTGGAAAATGTCATCTGGAGCTTTATGCTTGGAACTAAGGACTCCATCCTGCAATGAACTCTGCCTGGGCAAACCCCCACATGGAGCTCCGTTGGACTCTGCCAGCATGGAGCTCGTTGCAGGATCAGGACCTAAATGAAATCCAGCCCTGCCTCGGCCACGTGCTTGCAGCTATGTAAAAAATTATTTCCCTCAGCCTGCCTGCGTCCCAGCCTGCACAGCATTCCATCCCTCCAGAGGGGCGTAAGTTCCGCACCAAGAGGATGGGATAAGGCTCCTTCCTGGTGGCTAATAAGAACTTCCTCCACTTCAACAGCCCTGAAGTTCACTGGCCAACTTCCTAGATTCACGGGCTCCCTCCTCAGTAGCGAAGGAGGAAACACATCAGACAGAGCAACCTGCACAAAAAGCGCGGCGGTAGTCTGATCGGTAACAATGGGGCAAGAGATACAGCTCCCTCCGGAGTGTGAAAAGAGGGGAAGGGAAACACTGCTAAGGTGCTTGAGAGCATTTCCCAGGGGATGGTGTGAATCTTCCTTACTTTTGGGCTCCCAGATATGGTGGGCTTGTGAGACATCTTCCTGACGAGGCGCTCATTCTCCGGATCCACCGCGAGGCTTTGCATAAATGACAGGAGCATGTCAGTTTCCACAGGGATATCTACACAAGGAGAAAGCCGGTGAGTCGAGGACTACCCTTCCCCAAAAGACCCAGAGTTCAACAAACACATTGGGAAGGGGAAAATCTAGGGGGAATAAGTATAAAAGGGAAAGTGTTTGAGCAGTAGCTGGCCACTACACAGCCAGTTATTCTCAATCCTTGCCTTCACACTTGCAAACCCGTACAGCACAACAGGCACAAGGAGAACAGAGGCTCGCAGAGTACCTCATGCAGGATGTGCTTTTTCAGGCAATGCCCAAGCAGCATTCAGGTGCAGAGAGCCCCTAGAGAGGATCGCAGCAGCGTCTTTAGGGGGCTGACTTTCAACACAGGCCTCCGACAGAGGCTTCTAAGGAAGCTCTGCACTCATTGCTAAAAGCATGACAGAGCCCCGGTAAGAAGCTGGTTCAAAGATGGGACTCCCTAGGATCAGTGAATCTGCATGGTTTGAGATCCTTGAGAAGGACATGGCCATGGGGGTGGGGGCAGACTCAGGTAAAGACTGTTTGTGAGAAGCCCATAAATTGCCTTATGTTTAAACTAAAGGTGGGGCTGAGCGGCAGAGTTGAGCCCCATATCCCAGCTTCCCCCAGAGGTCAGAAATCTTGGGAGCTGGAGCTTTGGTTCAGTTGATGTAGGAGCCGTTCTTGACATCTAGAACTGCTTATTGGTGCCAAACTCACGCTGGGGGTTCAGATCAGGTGTTTGGCTTTGCACTCAGCTGAGTTCGAGCCATGACACACTTGGCTACCACACCTGTGAAACGTGGCCTTTTCTTGGGGTCTTGGTCCCAGCACCTCTTCATCAAGTCAACCATCTGCTGGCATTCCCCTGGCCACTCATCACGGATGGACTCTAGGCAGGGCCGCCTGCCTGCTGAAATCCCGACTATGATGGCCATCATGTTGGCTCCTGAAAAAGAGTCAGCAATGTGCATTGCACTCGTTTTCTATGACCAGGATGGAGCAGCCATGACACTGTGGTAATTACAGCAGGGGTGTACCCTTAGGCTACGTCTACACTACCCTCCGAAATCGGCGGGTAGCCATCGAACTATCGGGGATCGAATTATCGCGTCTTGTCTGGGCGCGATAAATCGATCCCCGAACGCGCTACTTCGAACTCCGGTACTCCTGCAGGGCGAGCGGAGTTACCGGAGTCGACGTGGGAGCCGCGAACGTCGATCGCGCGCCGCGCGGACGCGAGGTAAGCGCGCCAAATTCGAACTAAGATACTTCGACTTAGCTGAAGTCGAAGTATCTTAGTTCGATCCCTGCCCCTAGTGTGGACCAGCCCTTAGCCTGGGGCCTTTGACTCACTGCTTAGGCACTGCACTCCCTTGCTTTGAGCACAATCCCACCTCTGCACCAACACCCCTATGCTCTAGGGCAGGGGTAGGCAACCTATGGCACACGTGCCGAAGACGGCACATGAGCTGATTTTCAGTGACACTCACGCTGCCCGGGTCCTGGCCACCGGTCTGGGGGAGATCTGCATTTTAATTTAATTTTAAATGAAGCTTCTTAAACATTTTAAAAACCTTATTTACTTTACATACAGCGGTAGTTTAGTTATATATTATAGACTTATAGAAAGAGACCTTCTAAAAACAGTCAAATGTATTACTGGCACGCGAAACCTTAAATTAGAGTGAATAAATGAAGACTCGGCACACCACTTCTGACAGGTTGCCGACCCCTGGTCTAGGGCTTTGGCTTGTCAGTCTGTCTGAGCCAGCCCTGTGAGCATCACACTGCCCTGCAGGACTCCTGGGTTCCAGAAGGCCCAAGCTTCACATTAACCCCCTAACCCCTGCAGCCAGGTGAAGGTTTATCCCCCCATTTCTTAGATGACACCACCCACCTCGAGTCAACAGATGAAGCCCACTGGTTTATTGTCCTCAGGTCCCAACAGCAGCATCTGGCCACATAGTTACAAGACAGGCAGCCTGGCTGGATGCCGGAATGGCAGGCAGGGCTCTTTGGTTCTATTCCTGGCTCTGCCACTGACTCTCTCTATGGCCTTGAGTGAGCTACTTGATTTCTCTCTGCTTCTGTTTCCCAGGCTGGAAAGCGGGGCTAATGATTTAGCCTGCTGTATTTCCCAGGGCTGTTGGGACTTGAGGTTACTCATTCAGCGAGTGCACAGTGCTTTGGAGGTAAAGATCGGTGTGGGAAGTGGGGGGGGGGGGGCGGTTTAATTGTTACCTGAATATGGCTTCTTCTGCATAAGAACCTCCCAAATGACAATCCCGAAGCTGTGGGCAATGAAAGGTCATCAGGAGCTGTCCATGTGGCATCCTTTTCTTAAATAACAATTAATCTCACTACTTGGTGGGATACTCTCAGCTTCTCTGGGAATGGACATTTTAGGGAAGAGGCTATTCAGATGCATCTTATCGCAAGGGAACCAGCCCCCCATGCCTCCAAAGGGGAGGATTTCTCAAACAATCACAGAAACCTCAGACAGCCCGGTACTCCCAGGCTGCGCCAATGCCGGAACTGGGGTTTGTCACTGTAATGGATTGCTCCCAATGACAGCCCCTGAAAGAATCAGGCTCCGAGCCCCATTGTTTTGACCCAGTTCCCATTTGGGGAACCTATGTTTGGTGACTCCAAAGTCCCAGCATTCATTTGACCCTGGGCTTCTTCTTCGCTTCTTGTTCCGCAGTGTGTCTGCTAAACAGCTGGTGCATTTCAGGGGTGGGTAAAGGGTCCCCCTATATCTAGTTTGGGATGTAAGGAACAAGGGGAACCTAAGTCATTGGCCTTTCTCCAGTATGGCACCCCATACTGACCAAAGCTAAGCTGATAACCAAATGCAAAGCCCGAACAGAACCTTAATTGCTTCAGTACCAGCAAAAACAACAAGGAGTCTGGTGGCACCTTTAAGACTAACAGATTTATTTGATCTGAAGAAGTGGTTTTTTTACCCTTGAAAGCTTATGCCCAAATAAATCTGTTAGTCTTTAGGGTGCCACCGGACTCCTTGTTGTTTTTGCTGATACAGACTAGCACAGCGACCCCCTGATACTTCAGTACCAGCATAACTCTAAGCCATGCCTGCTGAGCAAGAGAGCACATGCTGCCTGCATTGTGGTTTAATATTATTCCTCTCCTACAATAGCTCTTCGTGACCTAACAGGGTGTGATGGAACCGCAGGCAATACAGCATACAAGTCATGCCGGGTCAGAACTATACAGAAATGCAGCTGGTCAGAGACAGCTGACTCTCCGCAGATAAACTCACCCTGGTGAGGGGTAAGCAGCGCACGTCGCTCCTGGCATGTTCCCCACCAAGTAAATTATGCAAGGAAGAGAGCCAGAATGTAAACAAAATTAGGCAATGCACAATCGCTCTCACGTCATGCAGGAGCGAGATGGCAACTCTGGCTAACCCCTGAACAGATATCCCCAGCTGCTGCTGCCTCCCATCCAGTCACTCCGCACAGCCCTTACCTATACACGTCGTATTCGGTTCCTGGAGGCCTGGTGCTGTGGAGAAACATTTCGGGCGGGATGTAGCTCAGGGTGCCCCGCAAGGCTGATCTCTCAATGTACTGCATCCGGCTCGACTGCTCCATCCATCTGGACAACCCAAAGTCTGAAATCTGAAATCAGGGCCAGTTATAACCTCCCTTTCTATCACCCAGCAACCCCCTCTCCCTGCTTGCTCTAGCCAGCTAGGGTGCAGCTGTTTACAGACAGAGGGAAGGTTTTGTGATTAAGATGTGGGGAATGAACTCCCAGACCCGTTGAAGTCAGTGAGAGATTTGCCATTGAGCTTGATAGGGGCCAGGATTTCACACTGGATTGGGACTGACCTGCATTCAATTCCCAGCTATGCCACAGACTCCCCATTTGACCCTGGGGAAGTCATTTAATCTCTCTCTGTCTCCGTTCCCAGTCCCACCTTGTACGTTTTATCCCTTACTTCCACCCTCTGTCTACTTTGTCTATGTCAGCTGTCAGCAAACCAGGGCAGGGGCTGTCCCTCGTTACTAGGGTGACCAGATGTCCCAATTTTATAGGGACAGTCCCGATTTTTGGGTCTTTTTCTTATATAGGCTCCTATTACCCCCCACCCCCATCCCAATTTTTCACATTTGCTATCTGGTCACCCTACTCGTTACGTGTCCGTCTCTGATGTTCTTTGGGGTCTCTAAGCACTACTGTAAAACAACTAATAAATAACACTGATAACAGAGAGAACCCATTCCTATACACACAGCCCTAATGCCTTACCTTAACGTGCATATTCCCATCTAGAAGAATATTCCCTGGTTTTAAGTCTAAGTGAAGTAAAGGAGGTGTCATGCTATGCAGGAAATTCATAGCCAGCCCCGTCTCATGGATAATGCGGAACTTGAGCTGCCAGGATAGTTTGTGGGTGGGGAGCACTGTTTCCAAGGACCCCTGGGCCATGTATTCCATCACTATCCCCGGTGGGCTGTTGCAAATCCCATAGATGGAGACGATATGCTGGAATTTTATTTTCTCCATCTTGGCTGCCTCTTCGACAAGGCAGTTCATGCTGGTTCTGCAGGGAACGTAGAACGGAGAGATATCAGTGGGGATTCACAGGCAGCATGATGGGGCTGCAGCCCAGAGCACACCCAAACTTCCCGAGCAGCCTCTGTATCCCAGACTGGCCCCGTACACCCATCCACCTCCAGGATCAATGACAACTGTCTCCCAGGCTAGCGTGACCCTGCAGATGGCATCTGAAAATGTGTTGCTCTGTTGCAGGCCAAGTTCTAAGACACAGGCTGCTTTAAAGGCCATGGGTTTCCATAACCAGCTGGCAACTGTACATGCCAAGTCTCTAAATGAAATAGGTCAAAGCACATTCACCCCCAGCCTTCGAATAATGCCATACCAGGGACCCAGCTCTCAGACCGGTTCACAACCTTCCCATCAGTTACTTCACAAAGCCTCTGGGTGTAGCTGCCTCCATGCCCTGATTAAATTCATAAATCCCACTCATTGTTTCACTCAAGTCTATGCATCTCCCAACCCGTTTGACCAGTCTGGGTGTTCCCAGCATGTTCAAGGCAGCAGAGAAGTTCACGTCAAGAATTCAGTTACACGGGCACATTGGGAATGAATCAGGGCTTGCATGGTCATTGCATAGGGACACTAGTACTCTCAGACCTAAGGCAAAGCAAAGGGAAATCTAGACAAAGGATTTGCTGGTATGAACACCATAGTTAAACTCAGCTGTGTTCAGTGTAATGTCTTTCATGTTTCAGGCCAGGTTTACAATAGCACCCAAACTCCAAAGCCCTGGTGTGGCATGCAGACAGGTATACACACACATGCAGATGGGAGCTGGCACGGGCATTTGAGCACTTTTGGAAGTCTGGCCCTCAGTGTACTCCAGACACTATCCAGAGTGAAGTCTTCCAGTCATGGATATTGCAGGCCAGATCATGCCACATCTGAATGTGGGTACTCAGGGAAATCAGGGGGAGTAAGCCACAGCCGAGATCCCCTTTTGTGGCTTCCCTGCATCTCAGCTTGGCTGTCCACTGTTAGCCCATGAGCAGGTGGATGCGGAGAGAGGCAAAAGGTGGGTTGAGTCTGGGTTCTGCCCCCATCCCAGGAGCTGCTCGGCTCATGCAGCACGGGAATAAGCTGCACCCTGAAGCGAAGGGTGCTGCAGATTCATGTCCCCCATGAGCAAAGGGGAAGCAGAGAATGAATTTTACCTCACAGTTCCTCCCTTGGGCTCCTCCCGGGGCTGTGCCGCTATGCACTACCCGTACTCAGGGCTAGGAGCAATGGCTCAGTCTAGGCCTGAATGACAGAGATGGACGGATTAAGCTGTGGTTTGGGATGGGATTTGAAATCAGCTGGCCAGTCAGTAACAGCAAGGTTGTACTGATGCAAAGGAGGTGGGTTTTGTGCCCTGCCAGGCGAGCTAGGAGACAGAACACAGAGGAGGCACTGCCAGTGGCTAGACAAACAGGGGGAGCAGAGAGAAACTGAGCTGCATGCCCCGGTCTGTCTGTATCCATCTGTTGTCTCTTGTTTCATACTTCGATTGTCAACTCTTTGGGGCAAGGACCAACTTTTTGTTCTGTGTTTGCACAGCGGGATCCTGGTCTGTGACTGGGCCCTAGAGGCTACAGTAATAACAAACAACCACCACCACCCTAAAATGATCCCAGTGCCAGGTTCTCTTCCCTCCACGGCACCGAGCCCCTTCTCTGGAAAGGCCTGCAACCCACATCTGAGACTCTCTTTCCTGTTTCATGTCCCCATAGCACCCCCCATGCCAATCAGCGCTCTGGACTCGGAGTCTCCTGAGCGGGTAGAACGGACTGGCAAGTCAGTCCTCAGGCACCGCCTGCACCACTCTCCAGGTCAGTGCACAGGGTGGGAGGCTGGCTCCTGTTCTATTCGTTGCCACCCACATGTGGCCATGTCTCCCATCTTCCCCCTACCTCAGTCCCCCTTTCCTCCAGACGGGTGAGTCTAGCTGAAGTTAGTAGGCTCACTGACAAATGGCACCTCCAGTTTGAGTGACTGGTGCAGAGAGGTCGTGCTGAGACAGAGCGTGAGCGGATAGGAGTCACTCTACCAAATGCTTTCATTCATTACTGATCCGTCGGCAATCACAGCTTCATGGCTCCTGGCCAGGTGCTCAGGTGACTTTTAAAGGCTCTCTTGAAACCTGCTACTCTGCCTCTTTGCAACAGGGCTGTGCCCCTGCGGTTTCTTCTAGTTAATTCTTTGGATGGTTTGGAACCTTTCACTTCCCTGTCTTGGGGCCTGTATGGAATATTTGCAGGTAAAAAAAGAATTGAAATTTTTCTATTCTACATTAGAGAGAGTAAAGATAAGAACGGCCATACTGGGTCAGACCAACGGTCCATCTAGCCCAGTATCCTGTCTTCTGACAGTGACCGATGCCAGATGTGTGAGAGGGAATGAACAGAACAGGGTAATTATCAAGTGATCCATCCCCTGTTGTCCAGGCCCAGCTTCTGGCAGTCGGAGGTTTAGGGACACCCAGCGCATGGGGTTGCATCCCTGTCCATCTTGGCGAGTTACAGACACACTCTCAGCACTGGCTTAGAATTACCTGTCCTTGCTCTGGGTCCATTCCCAATGCTGAGGGTTAATGACATGATTCCTCCTCCATGGTTCCGTGCAGGGAGCTGAATGAAAGTCTCTGCAGGTGTGAGTCTTGACAAGGAGTTACTGGGGAGGCAGATGCGCACAGCAAGGAACACCAGGAGTGTGGAAGGCAGGGCTAGTACAGGAGCACAGAGCATTGTAGCCAGGAGCTGTCTGGGCCTAGCAAAGACACCTGGATTTTATACTTGTCTGTGCTGCCCTTGTTCTTTGTTCCATCCACCTTTAACCCTCTCTAAGCACTGGCTAAAAATCTGCAAACCCAGGGACTTAACGTTAGGCATCTAAATCCACCATTGGCTATTTAAACAGAAGCAGCCCAATGTTTGAAAAAGTGCTCAGCACCCACAAAGCCCACTGAAGTCAGGAGGAGTGGCAGGTGCTCTGCACATGGGGAAATCACTTGGGGTATGGCCAGAGGCTGTTATGGAGGCACCGATGTAGATTTTGGCCTCCAGGTTTCAATGACTGGGCCAGGGTTTTTTTTGTCTTAAATATAGAGCTGTGTTCATTTGGTACACGCACGTATGCACACACAGGGGAGAAAGCAGATAGGATTTCATCTAACAGGTACGTTTCCTAATTCCTTCCGATGCCAAGGAAATGATTCAGCTCCACAGGGGGCAGGTGGAGAAGCTCTGGGAGCCCTTTTCCTTAGAGCTTTGTTACCAAATCAAGGCAGCTGGGGCCACATAGCAGGTTGATTGACACCTCAGACTGAGTTCTGAGGGACCGGGGAGTTACCTGTCTGAGCTGGAATCCGGCAGCAGACACGGGGAGCATTTCACAGCATAGACCATCCTCCGCCGCTTGTGCTTCACTTGGTACACCTGCCCAAAGCCTCCGCTCGCCACCCTGACCCACTCCCCTTCAAAATCCTCCTTATTAAACACGGTTAAGCTGCCCAAGCACCAGTCCATTTCGAAGCCACGAGGAAGAAAGCAGCCCTGCTGGCTGCCTCCTGCTCGTCTGGTATCACAGAGGAACCCAGGGAGAATGTTTCCTGCTACTCATTTGCATGAGGAGGAGGGTGGGGAGATATGTGAGATGAGCCGCATTATACACTGCCAAGAGGTGGGTCCTAAATGGGACTTTTAATTGTCTGCCAAGGAGTCACGTTAACCAATCCTAGCAGGTCACGACAGACCCTGAGCAGTGCTCAGATACTATGGCATCGAGGCCAGGAGTACCCCTGGCCCACATCCTCAAAGGCAGCTAGGCTCCAAACATCCATTGATTTCAATGGAAGCCTAAATACTTTTGAGGATCTGGGCCTCTGTCTCTAGGTTTTCATAAGGTTGCCCATCCCTCTGGTATTTGAGTGCAGATGGATAGATACAGTGGAAACTGCAGTGCAAAGAGGAACCAGGCAGCTAACCCCTTTGCACCAAAACTGCACGGTCAATAAACATAGGCGTGTGCTGGGTTGAACAGGATCCTGGATTTGCAACTAAGAGAGTCGTCCCGGGACTCTCAACTCCTCACCAGGTGGTTTGTAGGTCAAAGGTAAAGGGGGGGGGGGTTGTATTTAAATCCAGAGGGTTCCAGTGCTGCAGACTTGCGATGTTCCACCTGACAAAGGGGAAACACTGGGGTAGGTGGCTGCAAGTAAGAGAATATGAAAAATACTCCAGGTGACAAAGGAGAAGACAAAGGAGAATGGCTCAGCACAGACCCATGGGGAATGTTGGAGCATGAACCTGAGAAAGTGTTAAAAAGAAGTACAGAGAGAGAGAGAAAAGGAAGGGCTGTTACCTAAGGGATTAACCTGATATTCAAGTGCCTGAGAAGCAAGGGACATTTGAGCAGATGAGAGAAAACTCCGGAGAACTGGTCAGAGGAGGGGCTAACCAGAACTGTGTGAACCCTGGTGTTCTGAACAAATTATCTACATTTTGCCAACCTAAATATTCCCCTGTAGTTTCCATAGGCTAGGGTGCCCTGCTGCATCTCTTCCTGCATAAACTATGCTGTTTTGTGCTTCTAAGCAGCTACTGTGCTTCAAACATGGCTGCATTTCAATGGAGAATGAAGTAATGGCCATTTATAATCATATAAGACCTGATTTTCACTGGCACTAAGCTCTGGCAGCATAAAGGGGCCTTAAAGAGGGCATAGGCCCCAGTGTAAATGAGGAGCAAACCTATCATTTGTAATCAGACACTTATAAATTGGGTGAAGGGCTTTTTGTTCCATCTTCTCCTGGAGAGAGCCTGCTGCCTTAAATTGGGAGTAGACCTGTGCAGCATGCTCTCACGTATCCCGTCCATCACAAATGCATCTGGATTGCCGAGACTATACTTCAGATGCCTGGATAGACACATACCTGCCAAAGCAGACACAGGTGTGTGTTGCATGATACATGACTTTCACTGCTACCTGGCAGAAGCAGGCGGCTTCTCCGTCTTTGTCTCCTGATTCCGGTTGAGGTTCCCAGACGTGTTTAAATTTCTGAGGCCAACGCCCCGGCAATGGAATCCTTGCCTCTTGCTCAATCGGACTGCACACGTTTTCTGCTTCTAAGAAGAACAAATGTGGTTTCATGGCATGCTACAGATTGTTGCTGGGTTTCCTTGGCAGCTCTCCATCTGGCTGGATCCCCATCGGAGCTCGCCCAAGCTGAATCTTTCACCGTGTTGACTCACTTCCTATCTCAGGAGGAAGTGAGGAACCCAGCTGAGGCAGGTGAGCTCACACTGTGCCTATTCTGCTGTGTTTATTCTCATGCTACTTCTAAGACCCACTCTCACTTTAAAACTGATCCCCTCAAAGAAAGCAGCACAGGATAGTTGTGGTATGCAGCACAACACACAGATTTTCAGAGCACGGCAGGAATCAGACACCAGTTGGATTAATCACCATGTGCCTGTTTACAAATACAGGCTTGCAAAATGCCCCAGGGTGCCAGGTGGGTTGGGGTGGCAGTTGTGCAGTCGTGACAGTCATTCNCCCAGACGTGTTTAAATTTCTGAGGCCAACGCCCCGGCAATGGAATCCTTGCCTCTTGCTCAATCGGACTGCACACGTTTTCTGCTTCTAAGAAGAACAAATGTGGTTTCATGGCATGCTACAGATTGTTGCTGGGTTTCCTTGGCAGCTCTCCATCTGGCTGGATCCCCATCGGAGCTCGCCCAAGCTGAATCTTTCACCGTGTTGACTCACTTCCTATCTCAGGAGGAAGTGAGGAACCCAGCTGAGGCAGGTGAGCTCACACTGTGCCTATTCTGCTGTGTTTATTCTCATGCTACTTCTAAGACCCACTCTCACTTTAAAACTGATCCCCTCAAANTCATCGACGTTTCCACCTGGCCCTCAGGAATGCAAAATTCTGATTGTCAGAGCAGTGAACTGGAACTCTGGTGCTGGGAGAGAAACACCTTTACTGCTCTATTTCCTTCTGATGCAACGAAAGCTACATGCTGCACATACCACAGTAGTGATCAGAAGGCGGATAACCCCTTCACGCCCTGGGCCCATTTCCCATCTAGGAAACAAACTGCACAAGCAGTTCAGAGTTCTCAGAAGCATCCGAGCCAGGGCACGGTGTGTCTGTAACATCTCTTGTGTCTCCATATCTCAGCCCTGATTCCAACACACCATTACCAGAACTGCTGCGCCACAGCGGGGAGTCTACACGTAGGCATTAGAGTGACACTATAAAGCCCAAATTCAGCAAAGCAACAAGGCTGGGATTTTCAAAGCCCAAGGGAAGCCATTCGATTTTCATACGGCACCTAACTTCATTGGGCTTAATCAGAGCGTTACGCAGGTGCTTAAGACCATCCCTATCCAGCAAAGCACTCAAGCATGTGCTTAACTTTGACAATTATATAAGACCAATTGGAGTCCATTGGGTGGTTAAGTGCTTTGCTGAATCGGGGCCTTTGCTCACACTGGGTAGTGCTTTACTCCACAACTATTCATGGAGCAAGAGTTTACTCAGCATCAGAATGTGGCCCTAAGGCAGGACTTGTCCACACACACACTTAGTTTGCAGCAAGCTGGGGTGTAAATCTACCCTGCCAATCATGCACTAACTGTCCATGTGGATCCTGCTGCATTCACTAGCAGTTCCCTAGTGTGCTTCGATCTACCCCACTTGCACTTGGGAGCAGCCTGATTGCCTGGAGCATCTATTGCCATGATGGTATTTCAATTTGGGCTCATCCTTCCATAGGAACGTATGTGTCAGGTGGAAGCGTTTTGTTTCTTTTTGAAAGCCAAGGATTGTTGGGAGGTTTTAAAGCCAGAAGCAGAGTGTCTGCCCTGTTCCTTTCATCGGCTCAAAGTTCGGGGAAAAGGGCAACGTGTATGCAAAGTATGGAGAGTTTGTGTTTGCTTAATTGGACTGGGATCAGCATGGCGGAGCTGGGGCCTGAAAAGAGCAAAGGAATCCAGCTGTGAACTGCATGGCAGTTTATAAACCTGTGTATAAACCTGACTCTCCTTTCTGCACCACGCCAAGCAGTTCTGCAAAGTCCCCATCCCTGGGTCAGCCCAAATGGATAGCAGCTTTACAAGCACGTTAGCTTCTTTGCAGCGGAAGCCCAGCAGCAGCTGTTGTGCAAATAAATTTGACTAAGATACAAGAAATTAAGTGTCTCAAAGGAGCGACGCCTGTAGATCTAATAAGAATGTTATAGCCTGTGAAATGCCAAATTGAATCTCTCTCCTGGGTCTCCAATATTTGAGTGGCATCTGACTAACAAAAAGGCTGCTGCATTTCACCTCTGGGTGAAAAATCCCTTTTTCGATGCCCAGTGTAAACACCTCCTTGAAACCAGCCTTTACAAAGTACAACTCTGCTCTGCTCTCAGTTACACCAATGCAAATGACTTCAGCATGGTTACAATGGGGTAACCTACAGTACAATGTGGACGGAGCACTCTCCCCGATCCTCAACTCTTCCAATACAAAACCTGAGCATGAAACCTGGCTTGACACTAAAATGACTGCGCTGCTCTTTGCTTCGTAAGTCCCAGGGAAAATGATATGGAGCCCCCAACAGACCACCCCTTTGTTTCCCCCTCATTTCTACTACAATCCAGTCACTTTCATGATAGAGATGGTTAAAATTTTCCAACATTCCATCTTATACTACATTTTTCAAAGACACTTTTCAGCAGCATTTCTAATTTCAACCAAAAAAGGAGCGACTTTTTGCAAAAAGTGTTTTTCAATCAGCTCAACTGAAGGGGTTCTCTTGAAAGTTTGTGAAGTACAGAGCCCCCAGATATTTGGTGGCTGTTCTAATGCTCGTATTTGAAAGAGGATGTGTCCAAAGGGAAAATCTACCAGATCTGCCATTGATTAACCTCTGTGCTTGGGATTCAGGAAAAAGAAAACAGATCTGAGTAGCAGGCCGCTCAGCCCTGTGCTGAGGGGCCAGCTCAGAACAGCACTTCAGTTTGTGCTGGTTCTCTGGCACAGGAGTGAATTTTGCCCTTGCTGAATTTCCCAGGTTGGCTCTTTATTGTTGCAACGCTTACAATGGAAGGTGAAAGCTTTTTCTAGCATGGTCCTGCCACACACAGAATGAAAGGCCCTAAGTCTCTCCTGTGTACACTGTGCATTTTCAAAATAGCTTCTGCAGCAAACCCAGCTGTGCCCCAGAGATTAAAACACCCAGGGCCGGATTCTCATCTGGTGCTGATCAGCATAGTTCCATTGACTTCAATGCAGCTACGCTAATTTACACCAGTTGAGGACCTGGTTCCTAATGTACAGCGTAATGGGCCAGCTGGTACAGCCTATGTTGCACCTAAGGGTGGGATAGAGCAATGTTTCTCAATGACCGGTCCGTGGACCAGCACCAGTCCCTGAGATTTCCCTGACACATTTTAGGAAGGCAGCAAGCCGGTCCCTGGTATCAAAAAGGTTGAGAAACATTGGTCTAGAGCTCAGAGCAATTCTCATCACGTGACATACTGATGGAGCAAGCCCCTTCCATCTGACCCCTTGTTTGAATTGTCTGATCATGCAGCTTTACGGGGAACTTGGTACAAGTGGCAAAGAAAGTTCAAGCAATTTAGTTCTCCTTAAGAACTTCGTAAGCCTGCCAAAACATTTGTCATGAACTGCATGAAATCCACACCAGGCCAGAAAAATCAATGCACTCTTAGCTAATAGAGTTGCCCTTCCAAGGCACGGGGATTATGTTCCATGGAGCATTTGTCATATGTGCTCAAACCCCAGAGTGAGTTCCTAACCCACCACCCAGTCCCACCAGCTGTAGAGCCCCAAAATGTTTGGTAAAGCAGAAATGATCCCAAATAGCATCTGGAATGCAACAGAACGCGCAACACGCACCTTCCACCTGCTTATCTAGAAATCCATGCTTCCCTTTCAGAACCAGACCAAAGGAGATCAGAGGATGCAGATTTCTATAGCTGCCTCTGTCACTTTGTTGGGGAATCATCTCCCTGTTTTCATAGCAATTCTGGGAAAGACATGAAAAAAATCATTTGAATTTCTGCTGTGCAGGCCTGAATTCTCCTCTATTCTCCAGTGCTGGTGGCTATGCACAGTCATCCACAATGAAAAGAAATCTCCTCTAGTTCCCTTGTGACCAATAAAGTCATTCCCTTTGGTACATGCTCCAGTGCTTTGTCCAGCTCATGTTTTAATCTGTGCTTCTGGTTACTTTCCCTAAGTGTATTTGCTTCTGTCACTGTCATCTTACTTCCTGACAATATTCCTAGCCTCTCCAGCCTGCTCTGAATGATTTCTCTGCCTTCACCCCAAATTTCATTAACATGCTGTTTACCCCTGTCTTCCACACCATTAGCAAAGATTTAAACTAAGATCAGAGCTAGCCCTGATTCCTGGACATATTCTCCACACCTCACACACTCCCTTCCATTTATGGTGCTTTCCCCCTTTTAAATCCATGACGTTGTCCATGTCTAAGCATGAGACAGTGTGTCAAATGCTTTACTAAAGTCCAAATCAATTACATCAGTCTCTGTGGAAGCCTGAAAACTACCTCATGAAGAAATCACACCCATCTTAGTTAGTGGTACACCGAGCCATGCACATTAACTCGGCAATGCAGCAACTCCTTCCCCTGGGACTCTGCCGTCCCATTTCTGTTGGCTAGTTTATCCATATGATATTAAGTTAAGAAAAGCCAGTACGTCAGTTAGTAGAGTGGCAATTCGTTAGTGGAGTGGAAATAAGGCATCAGGATTTAGGGAAGATTAGGTCACCAAGAGTGGAAATTCAACTGGGGCCTCAGGACAGAGAGTGCGATCAGAAAGGAGTTTGTGAGCAGGAAGAAAACAGAACTATTCAACAGGGGAACTTTGCTGGCTCCACTGTGTTAGCTTTTATCCAGGGACAAGGGACAAGCTTTGGGTCATTCCAAGCACCCTCTGCCGGTGTCACCCCCATGCCCCATTGCTCTGTGCTGGTACTAGAGGCACCTGCGCACATCCCTGCTCACAGCCTGCGCGGTCATTCAGGCAGATACTGAGCTTGCAGTGTAAATATGCCGCTGAGTGGTTCAGCATCTGGAACAGCTGCACGGTGAAGCTGGCAGCTCTGGATGTATCACTCTGCAGTAACTGGATGGGTCTGCATCCAAACGGCCACCTGGCAAAGACAAGGGAATCCAGCTTCACTTCCCCATTCATCCCCATCCCATGGGATTTCCCAGCATCAATGTACATAGGCTCTAAGTCAGGTCTACATGGCAGCATGGGCAGGTTAAGCCAAAAGCCCCTGGCACGGTAATATGGCCTCAGCTTGGACATCTTACAGGATGACAACGGTTCCCAGTGCCAGAGAACAATTTCACTGAATGCTGATTTCACTACAACTGTCCGACCTGCTGTTGCAATGTTGGTTATTCTTCCCTGACCCAGATTGGCTTGTAAGCAGTGCAGGGGTGACCCCAGCAGTGCCTGTGTGGGCCAGCACGTAAGCCCTTCTTAGCGGTAATGCTACTACTTGGCTTTTCATCTCTGAAGTACTTTACAATCATTAACAAATTAATCCTCAAGCGTCCCGGAGAGGGGAGGGAGCATTATCCCTGTCCTGCTGCTAGGAGATCGAGACGCAGGCCAGGGGAGTCATTTACCCGAGGTCACACAACAGGTCACTTCCAAGTGACCTGGCTCAGCAGCAATGAGATAGAAGAGAAAGTAGCTGTCAGGAATCACGCAGGGCCCCTCCCATTCCTAGCACAGGCCCTAAGAACAGCGCGTGAAGATAATGCTCAAGCTCTTGCAGAGGCCCTGGATCTGACCTGGGGAACAGACAGCACATGGCATCCGGTCCTTCTGGCCTGGCAGGGGGAGTCACGCAGCACGACCCGATCCTCAGCCTGGGGTGGCTGCTGTTGTTCTGCAGGGTGATGACAGCCAGGATGGTCTCCGGGGAAGAAGGTGGTTCTTGGAGCCCAGGACCCGCTTCCCCAGCAGGATGCAGGCTCATCTGCACAGCGTAGCTCCCAGAGCCACAGGTGTCATCAGACACAACTGCAAAGCTGGAGGGGGATAAAAGCCTTCTCCAATGACATACGTCGAGGACAAACAGCAAGGTGCTCGGGATTCGGTCCCCCGGTGGAGCTGCTTATTTCATGACGATAAGACGACCAGGAACCTGAGTCAAGTTTTACAATTCCACTGAAAGCATCTAAACCTCTGCAATAGCTGAGTTTACTCTGTAAATTGTGTCATGATAAAACCACACATTTCCAGAAACATCTCAGCCTGGCCTCTGTGCACTTGCAAACCACTGCAAGCACCAGTTAGCATGGAAGCATTTTAACGTACATAGACATCTGCCTTCTCTGTGGACACAATCGAGCAGCTAGACATCTGGTTGCTATAAAGTGCTCTCGCAAATGATTTTGCCTGCAAAATTGCACCCACAGAAAGTTTGGGGGGAGCAAAAATGCAGGCACAAAATTGGAAGCGGCTGTTAAAAAATCAGGCCCTGAAATTCAGGTTCATGTACCAGAGTGTTCTCCAAATGTGAAGCCATGTGAGAGGGATTAAACATTTTTAAAATAGCATTGCAGCTTCCCCATTTTACTGACCTGTGGGTACATTAGCATGTTCAACCCCTTAAAGTGCACAGCATGAATACCCCCAAATGATCTCAGTGTTATAATTACCCATCCAGAAGAACATCGTCCAACTGTGTCAAACTCCTCTGAGGCGCCTTGCTCTCAAATGTGCTGGGATCAGAATCTGGCAGCAGCACAACAGTTACCAAGTCCTCAGCTTCATCTTCAGTCATTTTGCTTGTTCTAACAATCTGCTTGCTTGCTGTGTGCATGGAGGGCTGATCAAATGATCCACTGTCAGTAACATCTAGTGAGGAATTCTTCTCTGATGCAAAGGCCATTGGGACGTCAGAAGCATCTGAAGAACTCTCCAAGGCTGGCTGGAATTGGGTTCAATTTGTTGTTAGAAGTGGCTCAGAGTCACTCAGTGCCAGCACACTGAACAGGGAAGACTGGTTTATAACCTTATCCTCAAGCCCATCAGCAGAGGTGAAAGCTGGTTTTGTTGCCAGAGACGTTTTGGCCTTATGAGCAGTAGAAGACAGAGAGAACTGAGTGATGTAAGTGTGAGGGGTGGAATGACCAGGCTCATTTTTCACATAGTCTTATTGAAGTTGACAAAGCGAAGGGCTGTGATGGATCGGTTCTGGGCTCTTGCAATGAATATTGCAGTAAGGCATTTGGAGAAGGCGTTTCTGAGAGCACTAGTAATGGAGAGGGATGAGCACCACTTTGTAGAGGTATCTGAACAAGTGCAGACAAATTGCCTGGGTTTCCAGAACCATTCACTTCAGCTATTTTGGGGTCAATGGTTTTACTCCCCGTTGTGTCTCTCTGTAGGGGTATAGCTGGGGAAGGCTGCTTTCTCCTTGAAATGATTGCCTCAGATTCCTCTGAAATTGACTTTTGCAAGAAGGCTGAAAAAGTGACCCCAATCTCTGGACGCTGAGTGTCCTTCAGAGATGCTGGAATCCCAGTAGCAAATAAAGCTTTGATATCAGGCTCGGGCTTGTTCTCTCTCGACCTTTGGCTAGTAAGAGGGATTAATGCTGGTAACGGATCTGTCTCTGTCCTTGCGAGAGCCTGCATGGTTTTGAGGGGAAATGAAGATCCTGGTGTTTCTTTCTGGTTTTCGTCCAGCTCGTGAGAATTTATAATTGAAGTCACGAGAGAGATTCTGGGATTTGGCGTCGCAGTCCGCATGACACCATCAGGCAATCTCAACAGTGAGGGGCTGAAATGCATGTGGTTCTATGAGTGCCATCTCACTGGGAATGGGACTGGACAGGTCAATTCTGGTAGCAGTTTCCTTTTCTGCTTTTCCTGGAGGTAACTCCTTTGGATCTTTCATAAGGGTGGAAGAGTCCATTTTCCCCCTTGAGATGGGAATGCTCATGCTACTCAAAGTAACAGTGCCATGGTCCTGGAGATTTAAAACTTCTTCTGTCTGCAGTTGTTCAGACACATCGGAGTTTCTGCTTGACTCTGTAGGTAGCTTGTCTGTATCCTTTGCAAAGGTTGTCACTGCGTGCAGTGCACTGAAGTTGGCTGTAGCCTCATGTGAGTGGGGTAATCTGTTGTTTGTAGGGTCAGTTGTGACACTTTGCAATTTATACGTCACTTCGGCTGTGTTGTCTTCCATGATGGAAAACACTGCCCTGGCCCCTGGGCTGCTCTCCATGCTCAGTCGGGTTTCTCTGAGAAATCTCTGGCCTACCATTTCACTGGAATGAGGTTCATTTCTGGAGGCAGCTAAAGAATAGAAAAAGCCCTTTGTCTCTTTTCTAGTTAATTTACTTTTAGCTTGTGGTGCTTGTTTGCAACAGGAGCAGAATGTTAAGTAACCTGCTGGTTCCAAACCTCACCATACGAAACTCAGACTGAATGTGAAGAACTGGCAGGGTCTGCATTGTCCTCCGTCAAACTACCACTAACTGCTACCTCTAATACAATGCTTTTCAGTCCTTTTATGCATGACCTCTGCTGTTCCAGTCCTGCCTGTTTGACTAGCACCAAGTGATGCAGGAAGAGCTGCAAGAAAAGGAATTGTTAGACACTAAGAGGCCATGCTGAGTTGGTCCCACTTAAAACCAGACCCTCTTCCTATCATTCAACCAACCTGCCAGCGACTGTGCTTGCTCCCTGCCCAAACGAAAGAAAGGGGGACTATAGACTGGAATCTCTTCCTCCAGGAGCGTTTTCTGATGGTCAGAGCAGGAGACTAAGGCTGTGGATACGCTACGGAGCTTGCAGCTGCATCGCTGGCGCACTGCTAGTGCAGACGCTCTAAGCCGACGGGAGAAGCTCTCCCATCGACTTAATTACTCCAGCCCGCGAGCCAGGCTAGCTTCTCTCCCACCGACATAGTGCTGTACACAGGGGCGTTTAAGTCGGTGCAACTGCCGTCACTCAGGGTGGCTTATTCACACCCCTGGATGACATCACTTATACCGACCTAAGCTGGAGTGGACAATAGCCTCAGTGCTAGTACTTGTTTTGTGACCTTGCACAGCCACTGCTGGAGCCAGCGAGCTGGGAGCTGAGGCCATGGGGAGAGGCAGCGGCAAACAGCTGGGAGCTGCAGGGAGAGCTGCTGCTTTTGATACTGCCTCTTTCCCCCCCACCCCTCCACCCCAGGTAAAGCAGGTCCAGCTGTTTGCTGCTGCCTCTCCATGAGGACCTATCACCTGGGAGCTGCAGGGAGGGGCTGCTGAAGGTAAGAGGGGGGACGTTCCCTGGGGGGGCGAGGGAGGGCGTGTGACTCAAGCTGTTGGGGGTGTGTGTGAACCTTTAATTTGTGCCCCCCACTCTCAGCGGCAACAGTCATCTCTGGCAGAAGCCCCTGGCCCCACCCCCCCAATGCAGGGCAGCAGTCCCGCGCTCCCCTGCAGTCAGGTAGGTGGAGAATGGGGGGGGGGGGGGGGGGGGGGGGGGGGTTCCGTGAGCCGCATTTTAACTGTAAAAGAGACGCATGCGGCTCACGAGCTATAGAAGCACAAGTTGTTATGATTTATTGGGTTAAATTTAAATGTGAACAAACAGTTACATTCCCTATTTCAGGGGCCCTTCATTTGCTGATGGTAGCATAGCTTAAGGCTATAGCCATCTCCTCGTCTGCTGGCAAAGAAAATTGCAGAGCAATGCTTGATTATGCTCAACACGTTTGCTTAATATGATTTGAAATATCAGATAGAAAAATAATCCTCTCAGGGAGAGAGTTTTAAGCTTTTACCCAGCAGACTGTAGGCAGATTAAAAGAGTTTCCTAATGAAATCTGAAAAGGTTGTATTTATTTCAAACCCCCCCCACACACACACATACTCTAACAATCCGCTATAGGTGGTATCTTTGCATTGCTGCTTATTAGACAGGACTGGAAATGGCAGGACTGGGACAGATCAGTTCTATTTAGTACACTTAATTTCCTGAAATTCAGGGTCAAATTTAACTCAGTGGTATATGGAGTCACTCCCATTCATTGCACCCTGCTCCATCTGCAGTCATTTACCAAGGCAATATAAGTGCAAACCGCTATCAAATCAACACAGTAGCATTAGATTAGATTAGAGCTGGTCAACATTTTTTGCAATCATTTTTGGAATGAAAATGTTTGTTTCTTTCAACACTTTCCTTATTTTTTACTATTATGAGACGAACATTTCCACAGACATTTTCAGAACAAATGATTTCTTCCCCATTTCTTGTAAAATGTACCATGGGAAATAGTTCCCATTTCCCAATGATGAAAGGGGCCTGCTGTTTAGTGCAGTAGCCTGGAAGCACATAATTGCTGGGAGTTGAGGGCTGGTAATAGAATACAGAACTTTTCACCGCTGGAGTCAAGAGTTCAAACCCTGACCAGGCTAATGGGGACCAAAAATTGTTGCCATAAGACGGCTGCTCAGTGGCCTAAAGGAAAAGAATTTGGAGGTGTTGGTTTGGCCCCCATATAGAGGTCACAGCAGTGTTACTATTACTCACGCTTATGAGAGTAGTGCCTAAGACCCAATCCAGAATGGGACACCATTGTGCTAGGCACTACACACACAGTAGTGGAAACCACAGTCACAATTATCCCACTTCTTTGACCGTCTTTGCTGAGACACAAAGGACAGAAGACACTTTCCCTTTGACAGGTGGGGTCATCCAGGGTAGGGCTAAGGCGCCCTGTTGTGTTGGCGTATGGCACTGCTGCTGGCTGTATCAGTTCTGTGGCTAAACAAAGGGCTTTGTTCTCCAGACCTGCCCAGCCAGCACCCTTCACCAGACCTTAGTTCACCCGGCAAAGAGAAGTGCTGACTCACAACAGTGCAGCTATAGGAACGGTTGGTCATGCTGAAGTAATTAATCCCCCCCGCCGCTCAGAGCTGCCTGGACTAATATTTCCACGCACTAGGATTACAATCAGTTCAGCCAAACCCCAGCACAGGCAGAAGGAGGAGGAAACAAATACCGCCCAATTGTTTAAAGTGTGAATCATTTATAGCATACTTAAATAACACTATGGGAAGAGAGATTAAAGGCTCATTATGAAAAAGTCACGTTTACAGGCCTGGAAATGTTTCCTTTCGGAAACAGACATCTCTTACAGGATCACACGTCCCTGTATTCTTGGTATTATTTGGATTAGGATAGAAGGTGGAGGCCCTAACTGAGATTAGGACCCTATTATGCTAGGATTTGTACACACATAACAGGAGATGGTCCCTGCCTCAAAGCGCTTGCTGTCCAAACAAAGGGTGACCAATAGGGAGCATTATATTTACAGCAACAAGTGCTGGGATTGTGACAGATGCGGCTTCCCAAAATGGGCAAGAACTCAGATAAGCATGGCAATTAGATTAGAGTAGAGCAGGAACAGCGCAGGAAAGCAACAAAGAGAGACACCAAGCAGGGGGCCTCCAACCGACAATAAACCATTCTCCATCCTTCAGCAAACCACTTTTATGCTGCTGTTGAATGCAGACTTCCGAGAAAAAATGATATTTCTCTGTTCCCAAGAGCCTGTCTCCCCTCTTCTGATATTTTATTCTGGTGTTGGAATTTCTGGATTCTTTCTGAGAACAGTTTAAAAGAGATGTGTTTTATTGCAGCCTGTTTTACAAAAATTAAAATACAATAAATCAGCTGTAAATGTCAGTAAAGTTTAATGGACAACTTTGGAGAGGCAGCATGATCTAGTGGTTAGTGCACTGGATTAGGGGTCAGAAGATCTGGTTTCTACACTAGCCTTACTACATATCTGCTGTATGACCATGGGCAAATCACTTCACCTTTCTTTCCCTTCCCAGCAGGGGTGAAAGTAATTTAAAGGACTTACTGGTATGCAGGGCGGCCAGGCTCCTGGGCAAGATGAGGGGGGCGACTCTGGGCCCCCAAAAGGGTCGGGGCCTCGGGTGGAAGGGGCGGGGTTGGGGTCAGACTCCCCCAGCCAGCCCTTCAGCACTGCCCAGCCTGCGTGAAGATTTAAAGGGCCTGGGGCTCCGGCGGCGATTTAAAGGGCCTGGGGCTCCAGACACTGCCGGGAACCCTGGGCCCTTTTAAATCGCTGGGCCCCAGGCAGCTGCCCCTTTTGCGCCCCCCCCCAATCAGCAGCCCGGCCGGTATGGTGCTTAAAGCATTGCCGTGGCAGCTCTTTAATGTCAGCTGTGTACCAGCCTGTACTGGTGACCACTGTCTTACCGGTACGCTGTACCGGCCCCTGCCGGCTTACTTTCACCTCTGCTTCCCAGCTTTGTATAATCAGACTGGAAGCTCTTTGGGGCAGGGACTGTCTCTTACTATATGTTTGTACAGCACCTAGCACAAACAGGGCCCTGATCTCTGTTGAGGCCTCTAGACACTACCATAACAGATAATAATTTACCAAATTGGATCCCAGGTTAAAAACTTCCAACCGGCTTCAGTTTCCAGGAGGGGGGCACCTGTCCAAGATCTGTTCCACTTGTTCCCCCAGCCAGTGTGCTGCAGGTCTCTTGGGTCTGCTCTATGCATAGCTTACACTGGTGCTACAAAATGTTACCAAGACTGAATGTGGTGTAGAGGTCAGTACAGACCAGGACAAACCATATTCTGACTCATGGCAGCTGTGATTAAGTCTCAAAATTTATTAGCTATAATTCAACTTATAAATCAGGCTGTTTGACATGTAATAACCATTATAATGAGTCATCAGTGGACGCTGAACATGGGACCTCTGATGCAAATCCACTAAAGAAATCTATCTGCCAGCTACCTCTTCTCCTTAAATTGCAATTTCAGTTGCTCTGCTATAATCCATATGTACAATACCAGGCCGTAGGTTCGTTTGCACAAATGCTGCAATGACTTTTGTGATAAATGAAGTGTGTGTGTGTGTGTGTGGGGGGGGGGGGGGGGGGGGGGGGTAGTTCCCTTTGATTGACACCCAGCCAGCCAATTAGCTGTAAAATCCCTCTTGGTAGCTGTTTTCTACTTGCTATACCTGTAAAGGCTTAAAAAGTCCCCCAGGTAAAGAAAAAAAAAAGTGGGCACCTGACCAAAAGGGCCAATGGGAAGGCTAGAACTTTTAAAATTGGTAAAGAAACTTTCCCTTTGTCTATCGTTCTCTCTGGGCTGAAGAGACGACGGGCAGCAGGAATGCTGTGTAAAGTTTGAACCAGGTATGAAAACCATCAGATCATATCTAGAACTACTTT
This sequence comes from Platysternon megacephalum, assembly GCA_003942145.1. NCBI lineage: Eukaryota > Metazoa > Chordata > Testudines > Platysternidae > Platysternon > Platysternon megacephalum. The sequence continues at coordinate 2,434,724 of QXTE01000204.1, read as the reverse complement.
TAACAACCCAAATATGTAAGTAAATTCGGAATGTTTAGGAAGATGCGATTAGGTTTATTTCTGTTTATTTTTTAAGGCTTGTGTACTCCTCTGTGCTAACCCCAGATGCTTTTGTTTGCTTGTAATCTTTAAGCTGAACCCCCAAGAAAGCTATTTTGGGTGCTTAAATTTTGGAATTGCTCTTTTAAAATCTAGCAAAAGCCTAAGTTCCAGATGTATTTTCTTCCTTTTTGTTTTTAATAAAATTTACCTTTTTTAAGAACAGGATTGGATTTTTGGTGTCCTAAAATGTTTGTGCATGTTGTTTGATTAGCTGGTAGCAACAGCTAATTTCCTTTGTTTTCTTTCTCAGCTCTTCCCCCGAGGGTGGGGGTGAAATGGCTTGAGGGTACCCCACAGGGAGGAATTCCCAAGTGTTCCTTCCTGGGTCCAAGGGGGTTTTTGCATTTGGGTGGTGGCCACGTTTACCAAGCCAAGGTCAGAGAAAAGCTGTAACCTTGGGAGTTTAATACAAACCTGGAGTGGCCAGTATTTTTTTTAAATCCTTATGGTCCCCCACCTTCTGTACTCCAAGTGACANAGGGTGGGAGTGAAATGGCTTGAGGGTACCCCACAGGGAGGAATTCCCAAGTGCTCCTTCCTGGGTCCAAGGGGTTTTTTGCATTTGGGTGGTGGCCACGTTTACCAAGCCAAGGTCAGAGAAAAGCTGTAACCTTGGGAGTTTAATACAAACCTGGAGTGGCCAGTATTTTTTTTAAATCCTTATGGTGCCCCACCTTCTGTACTCCAAGTGACAGAGTGGGGAATCAGCCTTGACAACTTTTGTTCAGTAACTTTGGGTCAGCTCTTTAGCTGGCGTAAGTCCATGTGGTTCCATTGATTGACACCTATGACACCGGTCAGGCTTAACCGAGGTGTCCAGAGTGAATCGGTATCACCTGCTTATGGTGGGAAGGAGCCTTGTCTGTGCCCAATGGGAAAAACATTAGAATGACCATTCTACTTTTCACTTCTGGACTTGCCTCCCTGGCAGGGCCGGCGCAACCCATTAGGCGACCTAGGCGGTCGCCTAGGGCACTACTATTTGGGGGGCGCCGGCGCCCCAGTCGTCAGCGGAATTTTGGGGGCGGGACCTTCCGCCGCCGCTGTTGGGGGCAGCATTTCGGGGTCGGGACCTTCCGCCGCCTAGGGCGCCGAAAAGGCTGGCGGCGCTCCTGCTCCCTGGGCATTTGCATCCTTTGAGCCTGCCATGTTTCAGCACCGACAGCCTGACTCCTAGAACCCATTAGCAGTTTGCCACCAGATTAGAAGCATTAGCACCACCCTCGTTCAGAACTAAAGCATGTGATTTAGGGGGATGTACAGGAATGCTGACTGTTTGTCAAAAGCACAAATGGTTCACACGGACTGCAGCAGCAATAACCTCTTTGGCAGAATGACACCCCCCTCAGGGGAGAGGTACAGAAACAGACACAGTGGGTTTTGATCAGTACAACTATGAGGAGCCAATTACTGGAGACGAGGTGGCCACAGCAATCCTCCTGGGAATTTCCCCACTATAAATACACACAGGCGTTTACTGTAAGCCAGACTAACCTCCCAGGATCACTCCAACTTCCTGGCTCACATTCCTGTCTCTTGGGCATCATGCTAGAGCTGCTGCTGCCTTTGCGTACCCAGTCACTGAACTCCCAGGTACTAGAGCACTCCCTGATTCCTAAATACCAGAGACTATGGAAATTCCCCACTCAGTTCTATTCTTTCCAGCCGTTTAAAAACGTAATGTTGCCAGGGCCCTAGAATAGAGAGAGGGGCAGAACATCCAGGGCAATTTTTAGAGAAGCTGAAGTGTAAATCTCCAGATTTGGATCATGGTGGGGCTTGGTATTTGCACAGCAGAGCAGTCGGCCTGTTGCTGGACCCAGAGCTTTCATAGATGGCCTTCCAATTCCTCAGACTGGCTTCCTGCCTCTACAGTTCCACAAAGGCAAAGCTGCAGTTGGGATCACATATTACAAGGTGCTCACTTTACTGACCTTAAATGGGAGGGATGTAGTGATCAATATAAAAGCAATCTAACCATCAGTCATCCTATTCCCAGTGGGAGGAGGGAATCCCCGGTCCCATATTCTGTATCATACACTGTGGTTCTGCTCTTCAACATTTGCCTCCCCCCACCCAAAAAAAAAAGGCGGTGGAAGATGCAATGGGCAGATTCCCCCAAATCACAATAGGGAAGAGGCTCTTCTGGGAGGTACTGGGGACTAGGCAAAACTTTGATTGCATTAGGAAACCTGAGAACCTGAGCAGAATTTAGAATTCTGTTCTAATGACTTTGGGGCATGATTTTCCATGACTCTATGGATCTTTACACTACACTGCTGGCAAAACAGCCCAGAAGAGCCTTCAAGTAGTTGTGCTTCCATCACCCCCTTCATGTTCATTAGCCAGTTGTGTGACTACAGTGAGCAACCACCCACTCAGCAGTCCTGGTAGTTTTCAAACAGCTGAAAGTCATATGACAGATCTCATTATTGTTCCCTAGGTCTTTCGCTAAGTACACACACTTCTGTCCAGTTGGTGCTCTTTGGATTGTGTTGGTAGAACCGAACATCTCTGTAAAGCTCCTCAGCTACATTGCTGACTGCCACTGAAGTCAACCTGTGCTCTGCGTTTTCCTGAAACTTTTATCTAATTGCTCAGTTGGTGTCACCTGGAGATTTTTCCGAAGTAAAGTTAACTGACATATTTCCCCCCCCCCCCCCAACTTAAGCTATTTGAATACCCTCAGGGTGAAAGAGTTAAATAAGAGTAACCAGTGCGCCATCTAGTGGCTGAAATACAGCACCAGATTGCACAGTCATTGCATACATCATGGTGAGCACCGCAGCTGGAAGAAAGGATGACTTTGGAGCACCAGCTGTGTTTGTGCACTAGGAACCATTATTCTGCAAAGCTCACGGGTAAACAGGCTTCACGTGGTGTGGCTTAGTGCAGTTCTGCAAACACCCACCTGCCCATAGATCCACGAGCTACAACCAAGCTGAAGTCTTCAAAGGGAGGAAATGGAACCCAGCCATAGAATGGTGATAATTCAGCTCTCGCACGGGTGCAAATCTGGAGTAACTGGAGTACTACCAGAGTAAAAACAGAGTGAGATCAGAATCACAGCCAGCGTGTCTGACAGGGATGCTCTGAGGATGCCCATGACTTGGCTGATCAGCAGAAGTGGCCAAGTGGGGGCTGTGACTCCTCACTTCATGCTGGCAGAGATGGCGACAGGTCTGTTGCGCAGAACACCTCTTTCTGATAATCTGAGTAGCATCATCAGCATCATCATGTTCCCATTACGCCTCTGGCGTTTAGGGCAGTGACGAAGCTCCTCCACTCCTGTCTGTTTCTGGCAAATCTTTCAATGGTTCCCCAGCTGTGCCCCAGGTTTTTCAGCTCGGCTGCCACAGCTCTTCGCCATGTTGTTTTCGGGCGGCCTGGTTTTCACTTGCCTTCAGGTGTCCATCTTACTGCTACTCTGGTGATGGAATCAGTTTCCATCCGAAGCACATGACCGATCCCTCTCCAATGCCTCCTGGCAATGATGGTGCTCAGCTCCCCTTGGCTGCACTGTGTCACTAGATCTTGGTTTGAGATTTTTCTGGGCCAAAAGATATGGAGGATTTTTCTGAGGCAGGTTGTACGGAATGAAGACAGTTTGGACATGTCAGACTTTCTCATTCCCCAGCATTCTGCACTATAAAGTAGTGTTGAAAGTACGCAGCGCTGATAAATCTTGAGTTTGGTTTTGGTGTTGTATTTTGATGATTTTCAGACTGTATTTAAGCTCCTAAAGGTGTTCCTGGCTTTATTGATTTTGTTCCGGATGTCCTGGCTTGTTCTACCGTCCTGGCTGGTGGTGCTGCCCAAGTATGTGAATGTTTCTACATAGGTGAGAACATGATCCTCTATCCGTACTGGTGATGGTGAGGCAATATTAAAGGTCATGATATCTGTCTTATAATGCTACTGAAAATCAACTGCAATAAGTATCCCATAACAGTAACTCCTTTTTGGGCACCTACTTAACTTTTGGGTCTCCGTTGAAAATCCCACCCTGAGGTTTTAGGAAGCTCACTTTGTGCATCCATTACTCAGCTTTTAACGCACCTGCTAGCCGACAGCTGCCTTTGCATACCAATGTCAATCTCATTTTTAAGCAACGCCTTTGGCAAATTTAAAGAGGGGAGAGCTCTTCAAGAATTGAATCAGACACTGAACAATAACATTACGTGTTTGTTCAGTTGATTTCCCATGCTATCTGCAAGTCAATCCCTGTATTTTAAGGGTAGGGGGATTAAGAATGAGACCATCCCAGCACTTCAGATTACTACATATACAATATCCAAAGAGAGAGAAAAAAAAACCCCAGGTGCAGCAGCATTTCCTTCCCCTGAAATAGGAAAGATTAGTGAACTCAGCTGCTACTCCAAAGAGAAGATAATGATATATAATTTGACAGCCACTACTCTTAGGGGAAGAGATTACATACATAATAGCCATCTACAAGTGTCACGGAGGGAGAAGGGAAGAGTCTATTTCAAAATCAAACAAGACTGTCCTATGTGCTTGCTGCTTTTATATACATACACATATATTTTCTGTATCGCAAGCTGAAAGCTAAACACCTAGCAAAGATACTGAATTTACCGTCACAAATTCTGTCCTTGCCTAGTTTGGATTCTGCAGACTCTTACCGGAGATTTTGAGGTGTGTGTATGTATATAATGGAGTGCCTCTTAACAGTGACTACTATTGCTGCTCTTAAGTCAGGGATCAGTGCCATATGGCGTCTGCATTGGATATGTTTTCCACATCCTGAATGCTAAGCCAACCTGCCTTCTCCAATTCACTGACCATTAGTGGATATTCCCATTGCCTCATCTTGATCCTATCTTTCTGATTCTTTAAAGCTGCCAATCTACTTCAGCAATAAAGAACTCAGGGATTATTTCAGCTCCTATCATCTCTTTAGACTAACCTCTCAGTTATGTGGTTTGTGCTGCCTCTACAGAACAGTGTCTAGTTGCACTGGGTTCTCTCTCAGCCAGGTCTTCAGATGGTTAGTAGTTATGGTTTGATTTAGTTTTGAAGCGATAAGAACAATTTATTACAGGATAGTTTGCCAGATAGAGTTTTGAATAGCCACTAATTCAAGGCCAACCACTCCAGGAAACAGACAAAAAAGAAGGACATACTATTTGCATTCTTATATTTTAAATACCGAGTTTGATTATACAGAGGATTGGGACTGTTGAGTTTATAGAGATGAATAAGAGGGGATGTGACAGAGGTAAATAAAATAATGACTATTAGTGAAGGTAAATTGGGTGATCCTATTTATTCGCTCTCAGAAGACAAGAACAAATGGAAGTGATGAATGTGAAAGGCAGGAAGCATAAACACTGATATATGGAAATACATGGATACTTCTGATATCAGCTGATAATTAGCCTGTGAACTTCATTGCCACAATCTCACTGACACAGAGCTTGGCAGAATTAAAAAAAAAAGATGACATTTATGTGGGTAGCAAGAACATCCACCATTATGTTCAATACATTTGAAACAAGTTATATAAACCCTCAGGCTTCAGGACTTAAGCCAACCACTGACTGACAGGGGCAAGGAACAAAGGCAGGTTATTCCGTAATTGTCCTTATGGGGACTCTCGCACCTTCCGGTGCTGGCCACTGTCAGAGCCTGGAAATTGGATTAGATGCTCCAGAGGTCTGAGAGGTGCTATGGTGCCAAGGAACTGACTTTAATTCCCCTGGACATGGGAGCTGCAGTTTGATAAAGGATTGAAAGACTGTCTAGTCTCTTTGAACAATTTTTATTAGAGAAGGAATGAGCAACAGCAAACAGAATACTACAGTATTAACAACCTATATCCAAAAACATTTGGGGAATTCAAAGACCTTGCACGTATTTCATAGACGAGTTAAGGATTGCCATTCCATTGAGCTCCCGCAGTTGAAGAATATGCCTGCAACAACCACAAAAGAAAGCAAGGATCAGATGTTGGCAAGGATGGCATATGACTGACAATGCAAGAAATCTAAACTTCCATTGCTCTATTACATCCTATCCACAAGCTGTCGGGAAACGTTAATGCCATATCCAATAGATTCCCCATAAGAGGAAAGCAAGACAGACAATGCTTATATATTACTGTTCCCCACACAGCAGGAGAAAATAAAAGAACATTAAACACACAGCGATACTTTATAGAAATGTCCAAGCAGTACAGTGGGTTTTAATCTATTACAGCAGACATCTAAGGTCAGTAGAAGTAGTAGAGTGAGGTCTCTTCCTTTTACTCTCTAGCAGCTTCTGATCCAGGGTTTGCGTTACATTTTCTCTGCTGAAAGATATCAATTTGGGAACATCGCTCTAATCAGCAGGAGTGAAGTACTCATCAACTGGGAAGCCGAAACCTTATCCAGTGATCTTTATTCAGTAGCTCAGCAGGTATATTAGTATGTCAGCTCCTATGACTGGACTGCAGGGTGTACAGTAATTAATGGGTAATGTGCAGTCTGCTAGGCCCTCTCAGTCTCTCTGCAGACATTCTTTCCAGACATTTATACTCTTGTTTTGCTCTCAGGTCATTTCTCTGATCGCTACGATTTGTCGTATCATTCCTCCCTCTTCCGTTCTTTCAACAGAAGCAACATTATACAGCAGTGTAAAACGATTCCCAGAAAGCTATCCAAGCAAACCAACAGTGAGCACCACAGACATCCAGTGTCTTCTGGCTTCATCAACATGCACAGACCCATTCAGACAGCAAGGCAACGTGGACTGTTGACACTCTGCCTGCTAAGACACTCCAGGCAGCAAAAGCAAAGGGCATACATGCACTGTGATACTGACTACAGCTAGATGGGTTTGGCTGGAACCAGTAGCGACGCCAGCTTTGCCGGCACCCTAGGCGGCGGAAGGTCCCGCCCCTGAAATCCCGCCCCCAACAGCGGCGGCGGAAGATCCCGCCCCCAAATTTGAACGGGCGGCCGCGGCGCCGGCACCCCCAAAATAGCCGTGCCCTAGGCGACCGCCTAGGTCGCCTAATGGGTTGCGCCGGCCCTGGCTGGAACTATTATATGCACAAGATGGACAACTATCACACAACCCCAGATTAAGCCTGGGATCCTCTACCCCATGCTTTCACACTCACGCTCATATAACATTTTGTTTTGACCTTTTCTAAATATTTCTGAGATGGCCCTGGAAACCCACCCAATGGGGAGTCAAGGCTCCCAGGGCATGTGGGTTGCTGAGGAGCTGGAAAGCAGGAAGCCCTGGCTCTGGGGCAGTCCATCTGGTGGGCTGCTCCAGAGCCAGGGAGCTGGGGCTACAGAGGTGCAAGGGAGCTGGGAAGAGTTTTTCAACAACACTGAAATATTCTGGCAGACAAATTCTGATTTTATGGAAAGTAAGTTTTCCATTAGACAATCATCCCTATGGAAAGCTCCTGGTCAGCTCTACTGGCCAGTGCCTGTGAATCTGCTGCAGCCGAGCGAAGCCGACACGTTTCTGGTGATGCTCCAGAAGCTCCTGCAGCAGAGGAATGAGTCTGTGCCGACGCTGCTGCCCACAAGGCTACAAGCAAACAGAATATGAAACTGACAGCATGCCCCTCTGTCCCGACAGCCAGGAGACAGGGTGAGGGCTCTCTACTCCCTGTCAAGATGGTGGTAGAGTTAGCTCTCTAGCTAGTAGGTGCCTGGTAAGTTTTTCAAGCCTGGTGCCTTAATATATATATATATATATTTTAGGAAGATATCACAGTCTGGATGGTGCCCAAGGATAATAATCTGCCCCATAATACCTTGGCTCGGCAGCGCAGAGCTTTCCTAAAGCAACTGCCGCGTTCTCTTGCACTGAGGTTTTCTTGGCTTCGCCACCTGCATGTTTTAATAAGATCATCACAATGTTGGAATTCAGCAGGGACGAAGCAGCTCCAGGTACTTTGAAGCATTGGCTGAGGCAAAAAGCAGCGTTCCCCGCCACCATCTCGTTCTCTGAGGCCAAGAGCTTCAGCAACACAGCAAACTCTGGGAGAAGAGAAAGGAACAACTTGGAAGGGCTGTGGTAAGTCCAGCAGAGGGCCAGGCCCCAGATACACCAGCAGAAATAGCTCTTTGAAAAGGGATGGCAGAATGGAGTAGTGACACCTGACACCATGGCGGCAGCAATAACTAGTCAGCTCTGGGAACTGGACAGAGAAGAAAATGAAAAGAAGAGCTCAACACAAACAGGGGCATTGTCATGCTGCATGCTCCCATCACAGTGGGCCGCCCCTTGCCCCAAGACCCAGTTTTGGGAGGGGCTGCAGGCTGCTTGCTCTGTGGCGTGGATAGCCAAGCACAGGCTCTTGGTATCTGGGAGAAGGTCAACCAAGTCGCTTGTGCCCATTTCACTGAGCATCACTGACACCAGCCCCTGAGGAAACAATCTAGTCTCCCATCATGGCTCAGTGGCAAATGGAAAAGGAGGGAATGAATTGCATCAACGTCCTCTTCTCCAGCTGAGGGCCAGATGTGGTTCCCGTGCAGAGAATTAATACCATTCCGAGTGCCATCAGAGGGGGTCTGACAGCTGCGCAACAAGCTCTTTTTTCCTCTCCCCTGAACATCCTCCCTTCGCTGTGCTCCTGCTGGCCATGGAGTTCTGCACTGAATCTGAAATTCAAACTCCAAGCCCCCGTCTGGCAGTCTATGCACCTACAGCTCAGTCTATGCATCTACAGCCATGCGAAGATGGAAAGCCACTGCACTAAGACTACCACCAAAAAAAAAAAAAAAAAAGCGCAATGCATAGAGCCAGATCCTCAGGTGGCCTAAATCAGCCCAGCTCTGGCAGCTTCAGTGGAGCTATGCCAATGTACACTAGCAGAGTATCTGGCCCAGCATCTTGATAAAGAGCTGTGGCGCTATTGGCAGCTCCTGCGAACAGCGGCAGCATCTCCAAGGGCCACAGGATCCAAACAGCATTCAGAGAGGCTGCTTTAAAAAAACAAACAAACAAAAAATGATGTCCTTCTCATACTGAAGATTCCCCATGGGCTACACAAATCTGCTCTGATTTTCTTACATTGTCCCTTCTGTTCTTCCTAATCACATCATGCTTTCTCTTTTGTTCTGCTGTGACAATAGCTCCCGAGAAGCTGGACTGCTCCAGACTGCAGCAGGGGCACCAACAATGATCCATTTCAGAAGCTGAACTTGCTGGCCTGATTGGAATGCAGTTTAATGTCAGAGAACTACAGCTTGACCTAAAAGGGCTCCCGGCAGCAAAACAATATCTGGGCTGCTGAACTGAGCTGACAGTATAATGTGACTTAGCATAAGATGAACACCCAGAGCTTGGTTGGAAAGCATCACACTGTAGCATTATTAGTAACACGAAGGAAGGAAGCTTCTCTCCATACACCACATCAATTAACAGCACTTGCATGGGGCGTACAAAGGAGAGAAGGTGCTCCACGTGGCTTTTAATGGGCCAGAGTCCTTAGGGTTAAGTTCCTCTTGACTTTGAAATCTTTCCCTTGATGCTACCAGGAAGGAACTCTCTCAAAGATTTCTTTGTAATTGGATAGTGAGAAATAAAGATCTAAAACCCTAGAGATCTGTTCTGAACCCCCTGCAAGAATGAACTTGCAAATAAACTCCAGCTTCATTATCATGTTTCCTTGTCATCTCATCTTCTCACATTAATAGGGCACCACGCTGTATCCCATTACCCAGTCAAACAAAAGGGAAAGAGAAGCATAGAGTTTGGAATGAAATGATCTTTTACTTTTATCAACGTGATCTGCATTCAGTCTGTCCTTGACAAAGAGTTGGTTAGCCATGCAACTAGGATTGAGGTCTCTGGAGTTGATAGAGGAAACCCCAAAGCACTCAGCCCCGTGGGACAAACTTTTACCCAGCTCTGCATCTGAAGTTACCAGACACAGAACAGCAGAAGCAGGTATTTTGCTTCCAGACTGTTGAGGCCAGTGGATAAGACAATGGCCTGTAAGTCAGGAGATCTAGACTCTATTTTCATCTCTCCCATTGACTAGGTGGGTAACCTTGGGCAAGTCTCTTGACCCCTCTCAGCTTAGTTTCTCTATCTGTAAATGGTGGATAATAACTCCTGCCTACCTTTGCACAGTGCTTTGAAATCTGAGCGTGAAGAGTGCTACATGCAGGCTGGTTATTATTATTATTATTATGCAAAGAAAACTGAGGCAAGTTTAACTTATATAGCTAGAGGGAGCAGGATGAAAATACTATAAAAGAGATGAGAGTTAGTTTGACAGGAAGGAGAGGGATAATCCTTATTAGCTGAGATCATCAGAGTGAGGTGGTGGGGCCCAAGAAGAGGAAAGAGAAAGATGCGGCACCATGCATCTTTCTCAGTGCAATGAGGCATATCTGAGATTGGAATTTGCTGCTCAGAAAGAGAATCTCAACTACAGCAATAGCAACTTCCAGAAATAGTAGAGGCAGATTTCCACAGAGAATCCAATAAATGACACAGGCCGTTGGACCAGGTGGCCAGGTTCAGCCATCTAGGTACAACACAGGCATTCTAAGGCCCTGCCGAGGGGAATGGACTAAAGCTACATTTTCAGATGTTCTGAACAGTGTTACTGCACACGATCACAACTACATACTCAAGTGCTGATAACTCAGAAAGACCCAAAGGCACTAATACAATGGAAACGTTTGCTGGTGACACTCCCTCCACCCCCCTGTTATTTCACTTAGGCCAAGCTTGCAAACTTGCAGTCCAAGGGAGCTGGAGCTGCATGCCACCTCTAAAAGTTAGGGCACTTTTTCAGATGCCTAAATATAGTTTAAGTCTCTCTTCAGCTGCCCGCACTGGGAAATATGAACCTATTTCTTTAGCCTTTTCTAGTAAACTACTGACTGGATTCATTCCAGTGAAATGTTGTTCCATGTATTTCTCCCAGTCTGGGGATCTGCAGATCGAGCCATTTTACTCAGCTAAGTGCAGCCTCCATATGCTACGTTCATTATCTGCTGGGCACGTTTCCACTTGCACATGGCTGGAAAGTTAACAAAGCACTAAGCCAGGAGGTGAAATGGTAAAACATGGTGGCATCAGTATGGGAGTTTAACAGAATTAATGCTCAGCGCCATTCTAGAGGAAGAGTGTTTCTGTGATGGGAGCCCTGGGATAAACCTCTGCAATCAATCTCTGGCTAATAAAGTTGTCACTTACTTTTATCTGACTTCACCACCTCCTCTCGAGCCTGGTTGTTGCTTTGAGTACAGACAGCAAGGGTCTTTATAGCATAACAGGATGTGGTCTGTCCACCAGCCTGGATTTTAATTAGGATTTAAAAAAAAAAATACATATATAATTTACAGTTCACACATCACAACTTTTGCAAGAACAGAGAGAACATCTCAAGTACTGGAGGGTTGTTTATGGATGCTTTATGCCTGTCATAAGTATCAAATCGAGATCCTTCTAGGAGATGCTGATATTTCTAATCATCTCTTTTAAACCCACCAGCTCATAACTATGCACAGACACAGATTTTCAGTGACTCAAACTCTCATGCTATAATCATCTGACCTTTAATAGGACTATGTACACCCGCAGGAATAAATCTGCTATGCAAATTTATATTAAAGGGGCATTGTCATAAACGAATAGCTGATAAGGGAATAAATCCATCAAAGGGCTAGATTTACTACCCTGAAAAGGTCTCTCTTTATACTTCCATGTATGAAACTCATTTGTTCTCTCTGCTCTGTGGACCCTGCAATCTTAAATCACTTCAGAGATGAAAAGCTAGTGCATCTGCCATTGAGTCACCAGCCACTGGATATTTTTTGTTTTGGTTTGTTTTGCAAGTGACATTTAAAATTAAGGGCTTTGAGCACATACACATGAGGCACATTAAGCGATATCTAAGAATATAGAAGCTAAAGTGGCAAAAGCCATCTTCTCCCTGCACAGAACACACAGGTCTGACTGCAAAGCCATAGCTCTGGTATCGGACTCATTTCAAAATTGGGAATTAACTCCTTCGTTACCATGCCAGTTACAGAAGCTGGACCTGGCGTTGTACTTTTCCATGCCACTTATTATTTGTATTACAGTAATGCCAAGAGCCCCAACCAGGCCAGGGCTCTGATCTACTGGATGCTATACAGACATATTAAAATCACTGCCCCCTGGCTTATTTCACCGTTCATTTAAGAGTCAATGGAAAAATTCCTGTTTACTTCCATGGGCTCTGAACCAAGCTCCCTATATTAGGATCCAACTGGATCTGCAACGGACTACATCTGAGCACAGGAGTCTGCCCCACATGGAGAGTTACAGAATTGGGGCCTTACTTAAAGACAAGAAACAACAGACGGGTGAAACATGGGCAAGGCAGCATGTGTGTACGCTTTTGTATATACTAGCTGTGTGCACACTCTGTCTGTTTCACAAGCTGTTCAGCAGGAGTGATCACAATCCCTACCTAAACCTTCTCAGCTGGCAGCGTTCTGCCGGCATCACCACAGAGGCGAGTCTTAAGAAAGGATTTGAAGGGAGACTGGTTAGTGGCTTTACAGACTTTCAAATAATTTATTTCACCTTTTAAGCTTTTGGGCATTGGAGAAGGACACTTTTCTGAATGTTCAGTTAAGTGATATAAACCCATCTGATTTATAGCAGATGTAATATCTATAAAAAGCAATGCCCTGTTTTCAGTCAGTCCTGTAAGATTCCTCTGTGTCTACTATACATTTGTACAGGAGGGGTTCACTAAACAGAGAAAAGAAGAACAGGTAATAAATATCATAGGGTGGGACTCCTGCAGTCCCAGGGGAAAACCCTGACTCTGTGGGAGTGCTATGAAGTGGAATCAGTTAAGTAAATTACCTTCAAGAATCTAAGCATTCTCTTCACCACACCTCCTGTCACTGCCTCTTCTAGTGCCATCGAGCTCGCTGGCAAGATGTGACTTAGAACCCCAATGGCTCTCTGAATAAAAATAAAAAAATGAAAAGGTAATGACTTTTCTCCTAAGCGATTACATCTTTCTGCCCTGTGCTCCTTTATTAGGCATCTTAATAAGTCCTTCGTTTGTGTAGGTGGCTGGGTAAGGCCAAAGTAGTAATTAAAGGGGCAAGAAAAATATCTATCCTTAAGGAAATGTTATTACAGAACAATAGCTTTAGCATGTTGCTCATTTTAGCATCTAGACCCAACTCAGCAAAGCTCCTAAGGGCTCAGCCTAGGGAGAGGTGATTCCAAGCTTCAGCACGACTCCTGGCAGCTTGGACTATGGGAAGAGATCCCAGTTAAAAGCAGCTCGGGAGAGCTACCACTGTTTCAGAGTAGTGGTAAGTAAAATAGATCAGCATGGCCCATATTAGTTCAGTCAGAGGAGAGATGATTCCCAGCTGGCACCACATAAGCGACACCAGCTTGCCTCGGAAGAGCTGGCATTAATGGGAGTTACACATGTATGGATGGGGGTACAATACTCTGGAAATGATTCAAGCACAACAGCTGAAACAGAAGACACCGAGTCTGCAGTTGGTGCTTTGCTTCTGGATTCATTTCTTTGCCTATCTCTGGACGAATTTTAACAGCTAAAACCATCCTGGTGATAACACATTGTAAAAAAAACGTCCCTGAAAAGCTGTTCTATTCACAGAACACAGAAAGCCTCTTACATCAAAATAAACGTCTAAAACAGAGCAAGGCAGAGAACTACATTCCATTTGTGTTCGACATCAATAGCATATTCCAAAAAAAATCAAAAAATCATGGCTTTAGGATCATTATGCCCTTGATCCTGATTGTGCAGATTACCTTGACTGGAGCCACAGGGCTAAATCTACATGGGTGCAACAGCTTGGCCTAAAGAATTCAGTTGTAAATTCAGGGCCTGAAGCTGCGAATTTAGTGCCGGGTTGGTTACACAATCTTCCCTGAGCTCATAGGTATCCACTTACCGTCACAATCCTTCCATCTTTACTGCCAAGCAGAGACAAACATCTCCTGCTAACATCCACAGCATGCTCCTGAAACAATCAGCAGTGTTAGAAATTCAGGTCTAAAGGGTCACCATCAAGCTCTAATTAGAAATGGCATTAAGAAGGCAATCACATGGCAGGGAAGCTTTCAAGGGAGATTTCCATAGGCACAAATGGCAGTTAGGTGCCTAATTGCCATTTGTGCAGTTGAAAATCTCCCCCTCAATCCTTAGGGCATGGGTAGTTTTGGTTTCAATGAGTTTTGGATCAGGCCTCAAACTTGCACTCAGGCAATATAGTTGAGATCGCGAAATAGAATACAACATTTCCTTGGTGGAGAGGAATCAATGTGCATCATTCAGATTTCCACTGGTCAGGCTGTAGAGAGGAACTTTACACTGTACTTTCTGCCACAGAATATTAAGGAAACATTAAATGTTTATGTTAAAAAAGAAGGTAATCAAAAAGGATCCCAGAGTTCTCATCACGTTGTTCCCTTTTTCCCTCTGTAAAATGATTAGAGTGAAGAGCCTTGAGAACGGAATGTTAACTGCCCGAGTGCTAACTCTTGAGCCTTGAAGTTCACTCCCAAGGCTACTGTGCAACAGCCATTTGAAACAGATATTCCTGATCCGTAACAGTGTAATTAAACTTTCCTTCCCAATGCAGACTGAGAGGTTCTCAATATCCACCAGTAGGATGACCACAGTAGTTCTCCTTCCAGCCTCCTAGTCTATTTAAATGCTCTGAGATTGCAAAGACTCCCATTAACTTCAGTGGGCATTGGATAAGGTCTATATACAGTAATGAGAGAGAAAGGGGCTGCAACTAATCCTGAAGCTCTAAGGCTCCAGGTAAGCAGTAAAAGCAATCAGGAAGCTTTTTCAGAACATCAATAAACCTTGCATGCCATACCTGAATGACCAAATTTGATTCCAGGGATAAGTTCATCATCAGGCCCAGCACTGTGAACAAACATTCTTGGTATCCTGATGAGTTGCCAGTGGAGCAACACTCATCCTACACGGAGAAGAAAGAGACTATTCAGCATCCGATTAAAAATGAACAGGTTCAAAAAAACATATGTCCTCAGCACATCTGCCAACTGATCAATGATTGTCAGATGCTCTGAGATCTCTGGAGGAAACACTGTTGAACTAGTAGTATTCATTAAGTTAATTACCACAAGCTTTGAACAGGCCTGCCAGCATTCCTGGTTTTCAGCCATCTGCAGTCGGATGACTACATCAGCACACAGGTCCCCCATGATGCCAATGCACTGGGCGAGAGCTGGCTGGTTCACCTGTTTGACGGTTTTCTTTAAAAACAAGAGTAGAGAGAAAGAATATTCAGGACAACAGTGATGAAACAATAATAAAGTGCAGAATACTCCTTTGTCATTGTTATTCCTGCTGATGTAGCTGTGGAAACAGGAACTCTGTAATTACTCCTCTCATATAAATCAGAGGTGCACCATACTTAGCAAATTACCTTGACTGAAGCCACAGAGCTAAATCCCTGCATATTGTTTTGAAAATTTACACCAAAGGGGAACTAACAATTGTCTCTCTGCCTCCTGACCTCAAAATGATAAAACTCCCTCCCCCACCAGGTCGGGCCCAAACAGCATGACAGACCCAGGGGTAGTGACAGTTAACAATTTTAACACATTTTCAAAGGGAAAACAAAAACAAGTGAATCCCAGCTATTGTTCCATTTTCTTGTCACTCATTGCAAACAGGAGAGAGAGGAGTTTTTCCTTCTCATTATATCCATTTTTGTCTAGTGCAACCCATGTCTAACCTGAAGCACCTCCTGCTATTCCAACAAAGGCCTATTAGAGGACTATGGATTTGAAATATGAATAAACTATGGCTAAAGAAAAAAATCAAACCACCAAACCCATTTAATTTGTGACCTAAAGTTGTCTTCAGATCCATATCTCCCTAAATAGGAAACGTGGAATAAAATCAGTCAATGAGACATTTGAATCTGGGACAGAGTGAACTAGTTAGTGACAAGTATATCCAAAGTCACAAAAAGGACTGGGGGGAAAAAACCCTCACACAGGGTGAAATCTTGGCCCCACTGAGGTCAATGGAAGTTTTGCTACTAGCTTCATTGGAGCCAGAATTTCATCTCAGGAGTTTTATAAAGTTGCTTTCTTGTTTCAGAGCATAAACCAACTTCTAAATATTGGAGAGGAAACTTTCCCTAGGGGCAGGTTGCCGTGCAGCAAGCAGTTGTGGGATTTCTTGCAGCTACTAGACTGTAAGGATCCTGAGATGATTCAGCATGGCAATTCTTACATTCCTAGGACTAAAGAATCATGTGAATTCCAGCTGTGAACAATCAGCCCCGAAGCTAAAAGGAACTGATAGAGCAGAAATTATGCAAACAGCACTTTTCATGCAAAATATGGAAAAACTAGGCTCTTTCTTACCAACAACTGTGCAAACAGAGGCAAAACACTTGTAGAAAGTTTGATACGACACTGGATTTTGAACCTGTTGGCAAAACAATATTCATCAGCCGGTTGTGGATCTAGACAAAATGAACACAGAAAAATGCACCTTGTAGCAACCAAAAGGCTGGCTCAAATCTTATCCCAATTGGAGAGGATTCAAAATAACAGTACACAATTGTACACAAAAACAAACATCCTTGGTTTTCCCAATATCCTGTTTTAATTTTGCATACAAACATCCTTACTATGTAAGAGTTAAGTCTGCCCTCAGCTACACTTGTGCAAATCCAATCAAGTGACACTGGTGAGAGTGAAAAACCTCAGGTTACTCTCTTGTAAAAAGTGAAAAAATTCTTCCATTTTTGCCAAGACCTCTTATTTAACAGTACAAGCATGAAATGGTTCTTTGGCCTATCAGACGCATGAAAAGTGTATTCTGTATGCAGCTCCACAAGTTGTTTTTTTGTGACTTAACGTTGTGTATTCTGGGGTTAATCAAATGACCTCACAATTCTAAAAAAGTGAATAGCTTAAGAAGTACTAGTTACTTTTCCTCCTTGATTAGGTTAGATAGCAGGTTCATGGCACAACTAGCCCTGTCATCCATAACACTGACGAATGCAATCAACATCTGCAGCCACCTGTAAGAAAGTTAATAATGGTCAGATATGCACCAGGGTAACATTTACAAGAGCACCTAACTGATTTAGGAGCCTAAGTCCCATAGAGTTAGAGTGGGATTTAGGGCCAAATCCTCAGTTGGTTTTAATCAGGAAGCCAAGCTGATTTAGAGTTGAGAATCTGGTGTAAAGTTTTCAAAAGCACTTAACCAATTTAGGAGCCTAAATCCTTTGACTTTGAGAGAGATTAAAGCTTAGTCATTTAGACTCATAGACCTGAAAGTCAGAAGGACCATCATGATCATCTAGTCTGAGCTCCTGCACATCGCAGGCCACAGAACCTCACCCATCCAGTCCTGTAACAGACCCCTAACCTCTGGCTGAGTTACGGAAGTCCTCAAATCATGATTTAAAGACTTCAAGTTACAGAGAATCCACTATTTACACTGGTTTAAACCTACAAGTGAGCCGTGACCCATGCACCTGCAGCTCTCAGTGACTTCAGTTGCAGTTGTGGATACAGAACACCTATGAGAATCAGCTGCACATGTGCATTTTGCACACCTAACTCTTTTCTGACAATCATGCCCAGACTCTTTCTTCAAAAGTAGACACAAGGAGCTGTCATGATATTTTAGACCATGGCCAAATTAACTGACATTATTAATAATAAAAGCATCCAAACTTTCCTTCAGACATGGCTCATCTCTTTAACCTTCCTTTTGATTAAAAATGTCTCTGGATTAATGTTGTACATACTTTACTAATGTATGTACATCTGTTTAATCTTTTCTGTTCATCAATTATTTCCAACTATTTCATTTAAACCAGTCCATTAAAATTTATTCTCTGTTTAATTGTAGCAGTAGCTAATGGTACAGTAACAGAGATAATTGACTGTGGTTTCTTTCTCCATTCAGTGAGTCGTTGCAATCCTTTGAATAATCATAAATTTCAGTTATTGGATGATGAGAGAGTCAGCTTGAAACTCAACACATTCAAAGATAACTTAATAAGCTCTTGATGAAGAGACAGAAGTGCACATATTTGACTATCACCTAAGGAAAGGTTACTAAGTAAAGTTACTTGAGAGGTGCCCTGAGGTTATCTAAACTTTTCCAGTAATAAGCCCTTTTCTATTCAGCTGTGAAAACATGCTTGGATGTGAAATCTGCCATGTGCTGCAGAAAGTTAGGATGTCTTTCCCCACACTCCTAACTATCCTAAGTTGAAGCATGTTGCATGGTACTCCTCTGACCATTGCTGCTCTCTTTGTTTTAGTGCTTTTGCTCAGCTGGGCCTGTCACTTCAGAAACTGTCCAGGGATAGTTCTGGTGACAAGAAATCAGGCATGACTTGGGGGAATTCAAGAATTTTTTTGGTGTTAGTTTGTGAACTTAGTACTGGTGAAAGGTGTCTGAAGCCCTCTATGGTTAGGTCATTAGCCAGTGGGCACTGGGACTCAAGAGACCTGGGTTTAAATCCCCTGCTCAGCCACAGACTTCCTGAGTGACCTCAGGTAAGTCACTTGGTCTCTCTGTGCCTCAGTTCCTCACCTGTAACAGGGGCAATTGCCTCACAGGGGTACAGTGAGTATAAATGCATTAAAGAGTGTGAGGTGGCGATGGAGGCCACATAAGTACCTAAGATGGGTAGACAGCTGGAGTCCAAGCCTCCCTGTCACTGTGCCTCACCCCTGATCTGGGGACACCTTTAGGGAACAGTGGAGTTAAGCATCCCTGGCCCAGTCAGTCTCTGGCCTCAAATGTTGAGGCAGACATCAATTGTGCCAATTATTGCCACCTGTGATTGTGATTTCTGTCATATGAACAAGAACACAGGAAGTGGGATGAGATTACTATATTCATTTGGCAGAGGTCACGAAATAGCCATCAGAGGGAACTGACTTTTAGCCACTGTTCACCTGGGCGAGGTTCAAATTCATGAGATGTTCTGTGCCGTTAATGTCACAAGGCAGAGCTACAGAAGACATTCCCTATTTTCAGACCAAAATTCTCTCCATCACTGCAGCCTTCACTGCGTATTTGGCACTCTTCCCAGTTAGTATTACATATGACCATGGGAGCCAGTAGCAGAGCCAGATTTTGAGCAGTGGTAGAGCCGCGGAGCAGAGGGGCACGTGATGGGTCATTGGTGGTGCCACTTTATTTATACCTGTTGACTTGAAAAGACGCCACAAAGTCTGCCAGGTGGGAAGAGCAGGAAGAGTCACTTGCCCAGTAGCTCTGCCACTGGAGAGAGCCACAGAAGGTCCACCCAAGAAGAGAATTTAGCTTCTGGACACTTTTTTGCCTGGACCAGGGGTTGGCAACCTTTGACATCAGGGTAATCTGCTGGCGGGCCGCGAGACAATGGGAGCTGCAGGAAGCAGCGGTCAGAACATCCCTGCAGCCCATGCCGCTTCTCGCAGCTCCCACTGGCCGAGAACGGTGAACCGCAGCCACTGGGAGCTGTGGAGGGTCATGCCTACGGAAGGTCAATGTAAACAAAATGTCTCTCGGCCTGCCAGTGGATTACACTGATGGGCCACGTGCTGAAGGTTTCTGACCCCTGGGCTGGACTTTATTTTCCCTTAGATTAGATGTGGATACTGAAGTGCTCCCACTATGGGTTTGGATGACCTGGAGATAATGGTGTTGGAAATATTGTCCAGGAATCCAGTAATTCTAATCTAGTTGATTTGGGCCATAAATTTCAACTTCCTGAGTGACAAGGCTAAGTGTGAGTTCCTTGTTGTATGTTATCTTTCAGCTGTGGACTGCAAGCGTACAACTGTTTATGGATTCTAGCAGAATACAGTACTTGGTTAGGTTCTGGTGCCTGACCAGCAGACTTCTTCCATTCTCAGTCTGAGAATACAGAGACAGCAATGCCAAGCTCTGCTTCTGGATCTCAGGCACGTCAGATGATAGCAGCACGGGAAGCTGCACATTCACATCAGGGTGAGTTAACAACAATCGCTGATTCTCCTCTGAAAAAGAAAAGGTCTGTGTCGTACATCATGTGCCATAAAATCCCTCTACAGCAATTAAATCAGAACCTGTAGAAAATCATTCAAATGTATTATTATCTTTATTTCATCCACTTAAGGGCCCTTACTCTACGTGACTGGCATACAGGAGTGTTCATTTCACATGATATAATTTCAGGGAAAGACAAGGCTAGAGTACTGCCCTCCATCCATTACTCAGACTCTCCAAAATGGACAGAACAGCTGGTCCCTTAGCATATTCATACAATATTCAAAATCTGCTGTCATTTGCACCAGTTCAACCTCTTGGACATCAGCTGGGTCACATAGGGTGTAAATCAATGCACATTTTGGCCCCAAGGTTTCAAAATGTTCAATATTTTCCTTTTGTGCCATTTGGTATACCATCCCTTACCTTGCTATTCCCTTTCTGCCTACCTACAACCCCTCTAGAATTACAGGATTGAGGGTCCTGTTACACACCCAGTATGCTGTGCCAGTGAATACGGATTCTCTGGGTCCTAACAAGGTGTGCTTTATCATGCTACAGTGGCACCTGTATATGGCATTCAGCCTTGCATTGCTGTAACTGGTTTAAGAAAAAGGACCTCAGTTTCCAAAAAGAGCATAAACAAAAAAATATGGATCTTCCCATGAGTTTAATACTATTCCACAGGGAAATTGTACATGGAATCTCACCACCAATATTTTGCTACCACTCTTGGTACCTGCATGGAACAAAATTTTGTTTGCACTATCAGACGCCCTCTGGCTTCCCATTTTACAAGAACAGATATGGAAGTGCCAAACCCTCTGTTTGTCTCTCTCAATGGGTCCTTCATACCATATAATAAAATGGAATGAAAGCTACAAAATTAGGAGAATGGGCAGAATGCAAGCCAAAATCATCCCTAGTCAGACACAATGAGCCACAATTTTAACTTAAATATCGGGGGTAGCCATGTTAATCTGTATCCACAAAAACAACAAGGAGTCTGGAAAGAATACTGCTGTGTCTGTGAAAGAGCTGCTCCAGAAACTCAATAGACCTTACCAGAATATCCTTTATTATGCAGGCTCTCCACTTGTGAGGTAACTCCTTTCTCTTCAAGTGTCATTATATAATGCCTGCATCTGCAATTTTCACTCCATGGATCTGAAGAAGTGAGGTTTTTTACCCGTGAAAGCTTATGCCCAAATAAATCTGTTAGTCTTTAAGGTGCCACCGGACTCCTTGTAATTTTAACTTAAGTAGCTGCACAAAGTCAACAGAGCTATGTTGATTTACACCAGCACGGCAACCGGCCCTCTGTTTTAAAAGTTAGGCCGGAATGGATCAAAAACACACTGGAAAACATAACTAAGGCTCACATTTACTCCAGACATCAGAATACTCAAGAAGATAAACAGCAAATAACTTCTCCTTGCTGCTCTGCACTGGCTTTGTTTGTTGAGGTGCACATGTGCGCAGCCCTAGAAGGGGCTGGTTGCAAGCCCTCCTTGCTACACACCACTCCCGACATTAGCTAACCAGAGCTAGAAATTCCAGCAAACAGGGAAGAATTAGCTCCTGACATATAGGTACTAATGGTGGAAGACATGAACCCGAGACCAAATGATGTTCCCAGAACAGGAACTCACTTCAGCCTCTGCAATAGCTTTAAGCCATCCATTAAAATGGATAATAATTTCATTGCCTAGGGGACCCACAGCCACAATTATACTCACTGCTAGCTCTATGCCTGCAGCAGTTGCATCTGACCTGTAAATCTGTGGTGTGCTGCAAGGTCTAGACCCAAGTGCTCTGGGGAGTGATGTTAATTGAAAACAATAATTTCAGATGTAGTCAGTGCCATATTATCAGTACATTAACAATGATTAATGCTGATTACACAGCCTTACCATTCCCAGCACAGACTGCTTGCCAGAGGATAAGAAGAGAAATTGACAATTCCGCTTCAGCAGTGTTTTCCTTTGCTACAGAGAGGCCCCTGAAATGAAAATATAGATCTACAAAACAGCAAAGGAAAGAGGAAAATGTGGAGGTAGAGAAACCCCATGGGCTTCTCTACCTGAGGATCTGCCCCAGGATTTTTTCTTTATGTTCCCAAGCTCCAAAGCTGGCTATTTTAATAAACACGTTTGGGAACGCCGGTTCCATTTCCCAGTCAGACTCCTTTGCCACTGGCTTTGCTATATTGCCTGTATAACTGCCTGCTTCATGGACCCCTGCTGAGCTCATCCCTGCACTCTATGGATCAGTGAGAGCTGGGTTCACCAAGAAGCCACATACTCGTGTGGGTATGGGGGCAGACTGCTTCATATCTCAAGCAACCACCAGTGGCGGATACTGATAGACTCTGAAGTGATCACCAGGATGCAGCCTTATTTGGAATCCTAATGCACCACTCCCATTCATTTCAGCTTCTTGGGACCACCTCAAATCTCTCTGTGCTAGACCCATCTCAAACCAGCAAAAATTTCTGGTCATCATGTCTTCTGCATAACATTTTGCAGCCAATACCTAACCGAACCCTTTTCAAATATATCACCAATGAGTCCGTCATCTTTTTCCCAAAAGAATTTCAAAAAACAGATTTCAGCACTAAGCAAATGGCTTTGATCTCATGCAGAGCATATATCCTCTCATCCACGAGGCAGACTGAATAGCACAGGGGCTTAAAGTCAAATAAGGTCACTAGCTCCTTTGCTTGACTAGTACAGGACAATACAACAGGCAGCCAAGAATATACAACTGATAAGCAGTAGAAAGTATAAATCTTGGCGGATGAGCCTCTCCCTCGATTATAGGGCCGAAACAGATGCCCAGAAACAGTTTTACAGCTTACGTTAGAGCGCTATGGAGCCACATCCCCAGCTGGTGTAAGTTAACATAGCTCTTTTGGCATCAGCACAGCTGCATCAATTTACCCCAGCTAAGGATCTTGCCCTCAGCGCATTAAGTAACTGAGTTTCTGCATCTGAGATTCTTTTATGTTAAGTTTTACAAACCTACTCATCTTTGCAGCTACACGGAGGAATGAAAAGGACTAACCCTGCAGACGTACCCAGGTGACTAAAGACTGAAGCACAGCAAGTGTTTTGCCCGTTACATCCAAAAGAGCATTATTTGTCTAAAGGTCAAATAGAAGTCAATATAGTCAGACATTAAAATGCTGTCACATTATCTTTTGATCATTTCATCTGCATTTCATGAGAGGCGATTGTGTTTCTTTAAAATATCTTTTCATTTCCTCATGTTGTAATACCCCGCTGTTCTCCTTACGAGATCCCTTACCATCTTATGACCTTATTGTCGCTGATGATACTGAATCCACTGTTTGTTCTAAATAAAGTTTGTTCAGTGCCTGAAACAAATTCAGAGATAACCACATCAGCCCAGCAATCCATTTGGCTGATATATCATCATGAAGGCACACTCCTGTTCTCTAGAAACAGAGTGTTAAGTCACAAGGTCACAATCAACAGCTTTGGGGGGAAAAAAGTATACATATTTACATCATAAAAAGGGAAAATCCTCTAAACAGTATATGGAGCAGAAACAGCACTGACGTTAAAGTATATACACTCGGATTCAGGTCTATAATTGTACAGAGTGAGTGACTTCATTTAAAGAGCTTTGCAAGGAGTCAGGAAGATTTAAACACCAGTCAGGCTTTGCAAATCAATTCATTTCATCTGTGAACTGTAAACATTTTTAAACAAACAGCTGTTAAAGGATCCAAATCAACACCAGAGTCCACATGGGATTGGAGGTGATAAAGTAGGAAGAGCCCAACCAGCTCACTGAGTCCAGGCCCCTATTCAAGAAGAATCCGGGTCCGAGAGAGAGGACATCTCACATATTGGATGCTGCACAGCTAGAAGAATGTAATGCACTGTACATTTAAAGGGCTAGATCCTCATTTGGTGCAAGTTGGGTAGCTCCATTGGGAACTGGCCTAAAATTTACAGTATGCTTTAAAATTAAATCATAAAAATCAACTCCCTCTTTACTTATCTTCTAAGACCAGAGTTCTGCAACAACTGGTGATACTCAAGCACCTGTACTCTTTGCTGTAGATTTTAGCAACATTATCAACACATGCAACGGAAACACCTGAACTCAGAACTTGTCAGGATTTCAGTAGAGATGAGTCTAAACTGTGATTTTCACATCTGATATGAATTTGTCCAAAGTCTGCGTGGCTTTGGGTCTAGCATTACATTTGGAGCCCATCTAAAAGCCTTTCAAATTCAATGTTTTCTTCAAAAGGCAAAATGTTGGTGATTGATCTGATCATTTACATTATGTTAACAAGGATTAATTCACTATCCCAATGAACTGAACAACAGTGGCCAGTTTCAGAAGAAAGCTAGAGTACTGGATACTGAATGGATTCACGTGGTTACAGTTTACCATACATTCATGGGAGAAGTTTGCCATCTAGGTTTGTTACTGAACATTTATCCTCATTTCCCAAACTATGTGGTGTCTTCTCCTTTGATGTGGCACATAACTCTCAAGACCGTTAATGGGAGATCTGCACTCACCTCCTCTAGGGGAAACAGAGCTGCCTTTCAATATTGACAAAGTAAGCGCTTCATGTTATTCTGCACAGCATGCCTGATTGCACACAATTGTGCTCAGATTTTAGGCTCCAAAATATGTTACTGTTTCATACATGCATTTACTGGCCCAAAACTTTTGAAATATCAAGCCCATAATGTACATTTTTTTAAACAGGGTACAGTTTTTATAGGCCTGATCCAACTCTCATTAAAGACTTCCATCTATTTGGATCATGCCCCAAGTTAGCACATTAGACAGACAGATTTGCCTAAAATACTTACAATCTTTTATTGATTCAGTCAAAACTCTAATCCCGCCTGCATAATAAAGGATATTCTGGTCAGGTCTATTGAGTTTCTGGAGCAGCTCTTTCACAGACACAGCAGTATACTTTCCAGACTGAAATTCCTCCAGAGCTTTCTCTTCCTCTTTTGCTTTTCTTTCCTGTAAGTCTACTTCCTTCATGCAGTCTTCAACACCAAAAGGAAGAGAAACTAAAAATGTAATTCAGTAAAGAGGCCACAAATTCTTGATACACATTAAGGACAGTGAGGAAAGAAATGAAACACCATTTGATATCCTAATGTTGACCAATATATGCTGGGCAAAATATATATAATTACATTATCAATATGTATTATTGACATCACATATATTAATATGCATTAAGCATACAATATAAGTATAATGTTATACTGTATATATTTCTAGCAGCATATCTTAAATTGGCCTATGTTTTTCTATAATCCTGTTCACTTATGCTAAGAATCCAGTAACACTTTTCAAAGTTGAAGTCAGCTTTGGCATGAGAAAATAAGAAGCTTGTCAAAGGCAAAATGTTCTGCCCCGCAACAAGCTGGGGAGGTACCTTCACAGGCCAGTCCCTGGAATGCCAGTATCCAAAACAAAGATAAGGGAGGTACAGAACAACAAATTAAGAAACTGGCAAAAAATGAATGGGTTGGATTTTAGTGACACGTAAAGAGTTTTGGTAACTTGTAAAATCATCCTATAAATACTCCTAGCTAAAATGCATAACTTGGGAAGCACACCTTCTGCAGAAGGTGAATTTAACAACATGGCACAAGACAGCTTCCTGGAAACTGGTATTGTATTGAACCTTTTTTCCTGTGCTATATTATTACTGGCTATTAGCAATAAACCTGACTGATATTGGCTATTTGGTCTCTTGAGTATATTTCATAATCAACCAAGGAATGGTCAAGCAATTGACTATATAATTTATCAACCATGTCAACTGTACAGAAAGGTTGCAAGGCAAAGAGGGAAGTGGTGGCTCAGTGATTTGGGGCAACATTTTACATTATGCCTGTAGGCCAATAAAAGTAGAATGACTCTTAGCTGTGGCCAGCCAAAGGGAAAGGTTAGAGAAGAGACGTTAACTGGAAGAAGAAACAGTTGGATACAGAAACTGGATGGAAAGAGTCCAAAGAGAGGTTTAGAACGCATAAGGCTGGTTTTTAATTTAAGTTCAATTTTGATGCCAGGATAAAGATACCAGAAGAGCCCTGACAGACTTCTTACCTTTAAATAGACTTTCCTTTTGGGGATCAATTTCTAAGATCTTCTGATAGGACTTCCTGGACTTAATAAAAGAAACCCAAGACTATATGGTTAGTTGAAAACAAAAGGGAAAAGATTATGCAAAAGATATCTAACTTGACTGGGTCTGATCTAAGACCCTTTGAAATCAATGGACTAACTCCCATGGACGTCAGTGGACTTTGGATCGGGACTATAGAGTTTTAGACTTTGTTCTTCGCTCCCTGCATTATTTTATCTCTAATCCAAGTCATGACTCTGAACTCAGCAAGGAGTAAAACATGAATTCAGACCCATCTTCTTCTGAACTCTTCAAATCTATGAAGTTGGGGAATGTTATTTTTTCACAGCCTAGAAAAAATAAGTTTTATAATATACAATAAAATCAATCTGCAGCAATGATGGTTAAACTTTCCTGTCTTAAAATGCCAGGCAATCCTCAGTCAGTATGTCATTTTAAAATTAATAAAATAGTCAAAATATAAATCTAAAAATCCATCATTGGACAAAACAGAATGAGCAGTTCATTCTCTGTGAGAAATGAGCAAATACCAGCCACCAAGTTAATAGCAAAAGAAATGCAGCTACAAAATACAGCACCAAATGTCATGAGAACTATACATCTTAGATAATCTCTCTCCCAGGTCTAGCCTCAAAGTATAACCAATTTAGTAACTTCATTAAAAAAAAACTGATTGGAAAAGTTATTTTTACTGATTAGAAAAAAAAATCAATACATTATATTTTAAGAACATTCAGGTTATAGCTACTGTTCAACATAGGCAGGAAATGTAGAATTAAATCATCTATATAACACTTAGCCCCTTCAGAGATTTGGCAAGAGTAAAATTAATATTAGTGTCTTCACTAGCACACTCCACCCTAACAAATTCCAAAGTGCTACACTGATTTAATCTGAAATACACAGGGATCACTTCACCCACCATTGAAATGCAGCCACTTCTGAGTGAATTGTAGAAATAACTGCACCACAGATCAGTTTAGGACAAGAAGTAAATACATCTTATTCAATTGACTCTCCAGGGGAAGCGTAGTTACTGCTGGCAGAAAGCATTTGCCTGAGTTGCAAACTGACTAGGACATTCTGATCTTAGGAAAGGTACTATGGTTTGAAAAAAAAATCCATGCTTCTATATCCCCTCTGAAATATGGCACATTCAGTAGCACAGCATCCCATAGCACATTTTGGGGCACTGGTCCTGTAGCAACTCAGAGGATTGCCAACTATAGAATCACCACCACCATTTCCTGCAGCATGCAAATGTTCCTTGGAGATCTCCCAAATCCTAACCCAACCTAGCCCTGCTTTAACTTGGGAAGGCACATGGGGCTACAGCACAACGTGCTGGTATAGTTACAAGTCAGGTTCCAGGGCAGAACCAGCGCTAGGCATAAGCAGACGAAGCAATTGCTTATGCCCTGATCAGCTCAAGTGGCCCCCCTATTTGCTTTTTATTATAAGAACTTGCCTGTTTTAGTATTGGGGGGGGGGTATTCCTGCTTAGGGCCACCAATGGGATAGCATCAGCTCTGTTCCATGGCCTATCATGGCAGCATCCAGTCCAATCAACAGGAACCTGTCCATGCTTTTACTGCTTATTGGTCAGAAATGTGGGACGGAGAATTTGGTTATTCTGTTTCCACCCAAAACTGACCAATAATTAAAAAAGACAAGTTATTATTAAAGACTAATACTAAGTACAACAGTGAGGAAGGGGGAAAAAATCAAATGTACAACTACAAAATAGGGAATAACTGGCTAGGTGGTAGTACTGCTAAAAGGATCTTGGGATTCTAGTGGAACAAAAATTGATTATGAGCCAACAATGTGATGCAATTGTGGAAAAGGCTAATATTCGAGGGTGTATTAACAGGAATGTCGTATCTAAGACATGACAGGTGGCACAATTAACACTCTGCACTGGTGACGCCTCAGCTGGAATAGTGTGTCCAGTTTTGGGCGCTTCACCTGATAAAAGACTTCAAAAATGTGTTAAGGACTGCTATAAAGAGAACAATAATCAATTGTTCTCTATGTCCACTGAAGGTAGTTCAAGAAGTAACTGACTTCATCTGCTGCAAGATAGATTTAGTTTAGCTATTAGAAATAAAACATCTCTAAGTATCATTAAGTACTGGAGTAGGTTACCAAAGGGAGGTTGTGAAACCTTGTCATTGGAGGTTTTTAAGAACAGGTTAGACAAAGGTTAGGGATGGTCTAAGTAAACTTGGTCCTGCCTCAGAATCGGGGGATGGACTACACCCGCCCCCCCCCCCCCAAGGTCTCTGCCAGCCCTACAGTTCTGTGATTCTGTAATTACCATGTGCAACTATTCTCTAACCTTTGTGTGAGCCTAAGTAATGGATACAGGCTATTATAGTAACATGTGAGGGAATACTTTGTTTTAGACCTAATGCAGCCCTCATAAGAGCCTGCAGACATTTTGTCCCCCAAGCAGCCAATGTATGCCAAGACATTAGCATAACATGCTATCATAAGTCAAGTGTATAAGACCATCTCTCGCTCTTCCACTGCCTTATAATGCCAAACAATGGGCAGATTTATATTCTGCTAATTCCTATATGGGCATAAACCGTTTTTAAGTTGCTAAACCAATGGAGTTACTCCAGATTTACACCAGAGTATTTAAAAAGAGAATGTGGCTCAACCCCCACAAGGTCTGTACAGCTTACCTCATTGTAGTCCTTCAGGGCCAGATGAGCTTTTCCCATGTGGAAATAGGCTTTAATACATTTTTCGTTGCACTGCATTAAAAGGAATTAATCAAATAGTTTAGAATGTTGAATCATTACACACTGTTGTCTAACCTCCTGGCTAATAAAGTTACAGCAACTGCCCAAAAAACTAACTATAAACACGGAGTGTACTGCACTTTGAGTGAAGCCGGCTGACTTTCAGTTATCTGAATAACACTTAGACTGCCCTCTGTAACAAAATCAATTGCTATCACATGGAAATTTCTCAGTACACTTTCCACTTCCATTCACACAGAATACTACTAAGGACCAGATCTGGTGTAAGTTGATGTAACTCCATTGATTTCAGTGAAGATACACAGATTTACACTAGCTGAGGGCATGGCCCCACATATTCAACTTTTCAGGCAGGGACCACATCCATATTTGGGAAAAGCAGGGTCACCCTTCTCCCACAGCACCCTATAAACTGCAAAACGTAGACCCAGTCTCGCCATTTGATAGCCTTAGGCCACAATTGGGAGGAAATCAACAATATGACATTAATCATACATACAGACTAGTGGTTTGATCAGAAATAAGAACATGGACCCATACTCTGCATATATTAAAAATTTAAAAAAACCTAGGGCCATATCCATTGTGGGTGTTAACTAGAATAATTTCATTGACTTCAGTATCATAATGTATATTAGATGAGGATCGGGACCTATGTTTCCATATCAATAGAACTTTCTATACTGTTTCCTTAGCAGATCAGATTTCTGAATATCCCAAGTATCTGGACTGATCATCTGCAAAATGTTTGTAGTGGCCTTCTGCTATCATTCCCTCTTGCTAGGCTGGTCATCTCCATAGGTAAGGGATTTTGGAAATGTGAGGTTTAGACTTATTTGGAACTGTGTGGCTGGTATACTTATTGGAGTTTTTGAGTTAATTCACAAAAAATCATTTAGAGCTCATTAATTGCTAAGGATGGCTCCTATCAGTCCGTGTCATGGACATGTAAAATACTGTTCAGATGTCCAGATTAAATTATACCAAACATAGCCATTCCCTATGCCTGCAGATTCTGATCAGCTTTCTTGCAAGGGTTGTAACGTTCTGCACTACATCAGATCTTTGTACAGCAGGACCCTTAAATCAACAGCTGTTATGATATTAGGAGTAATGGAGAAACAAGGTAGCAGAAGACTTCAATACATAAGTCTTTCTGCTCGTCCCATAGCAAACTGGCCACAGTTCAAACACTCCCACTGGATGTAAGGGAACTGTTGGCTGGAGTTGCACATAGAATGACAGAAATCAAAACTATTAATTTACCAAAAGAGAAAGTAAATTGGCAATAAGTGGTAAGGTGAACCCAAATGTACAAGAACTTGAAAATGCTGCTCTTACAACTATTTACAAGGACAATTAGCAAAGATAGTCACTGTTGACTGCCACTCATGTAAGTTTAGCCAATTCTTTGTCCTGAATTTTTCTTGAGGAATTATTACCAGTACCTTCTTTATTTTTGTGTCCGCCTTGCCAGAGTTTCTCTGTGTGATCACAAGCCTCACAGGGTACATCTACACTGCAATAAAAAACTTGTGGCACCAAGTCTCAGAGCCTGGGTCAGTTGACTCGGGCTCACAGGGCTATAAAATTGCAGTGTCAGTGTTTGAGATTGGGCTGGAACATGGGCTCTGAGGACCCTGCGAGAGGGGCAAGAAGTCTCAGACCCCGGGCTCCAGCCCTAGCCCGAACATCGACACTGCAATTTTATAGCCCCACAGCCCAAGCCAGAGTCAGATGGCCCGGGCTCTGAGACTCAGTGCCATGGGCTTATCACAGTGTAATGTGCAATTACATTGCTTAATGTACACCCAACCTTAATAGCAGTTGAAGTTTCACATCTTTCTTGAGCAGCCCTGCCAAGAATGAAATGAGTCCTTTATTGTCACTAGTTTTGATGATTTCTTGGTTTCACAGTTAAGGATCATCACACTCCCAATGTTAACGAACTGGCTGATCTTTTCCAGTTCAACTGAGTGTAAGAGGATTATTAATTTCCTGATATTACATTGCTAATCCTATTAATGATATGTCAGTGTTATATTGCATTTAATGGGTACTAATGTTTTAAAGCCACTGAGTTTGGATTCAGACCTTTCTTTTTGGCTTTTATGATATTTCTCCACCTTTCCAAATGTCACATGCATACTTTCTAGTGGGAGGATTCACTGCAAGTTTAACAAGGCTATTACCTTTACATTTTTAAACAGATCAGCAGAACGTTCCCAGACAATGTTTGCAAGGGGCTTTATCATTAGTTATATAAAACTTAAATATTTGAATAAAATATTTAATTAAAGAGCTGAAAAAGGATTCTATCTAGACACTGTTTAAAATGTTAATGTCCTTTGTATCAGGAAAGTTAGCTGAGTATGACCAAGGGACTTCTCGGTGCCAGCTGGCAGAGGGCACAGGGAGTGCACAGGGTTTTACAGGGATCCCCTGGGTCAGATATTGACATAATAGTTCACCAAAGGGTGGCACATGAGGTCTCTACCATGAGCTAGTAGCTCTCCAATCATCGTAATTATTGGAAGATGTTTTAAACTATTTCCTGTACCGTGATATGTAGAATATTAGGTTCCAAAACTGTTTAAGTAAAGCTCGTCACCTGACTCAAGATGAGCCTCAGGGATAACTCAATCAGCATATACAACCATGGACACCCATGGAGCAGGCTATGTGTACTGCCTGGGCCAGGTGCAGGCCTGAGAATTTACAACTAAGGAACCCCAAGATAAGCTTCTGAAGAGGGGACTTCCTGGGGTAAGGACAATAGCCTGTTCCAGTATGCATGTTATGATTTAATTGTATATGTAACCATTTGTTTCCAATACTTCTACTTGCTATCACTTGAATCTCTGTGCTTTGTTAAGTAAACTTATACTTGATTTCACTATAAGCACATCTGTGTTATGCGGAGCAGAGGCCTGAGGTGGAACTGGTAAGCTGGGGTGTGTCCAGTAGATCAGGGGTTGGATACTCCAGGGAGACGCTTGGAGGGCTTGAGTGTTGGATTGTGCCCATCACTAACCGGTAGAGAAACAGTCGGGCCTGAGTAGCATAGTGCTTGTGTTGCCTGTGGCTGGTGGAGTTGGGGAGCTGACCACTGGCAGGCACAGACAAGGCTTCCTCACACTAAGGGCAGGTAATAGCAAGGTGCCTCACAGTCCTGGGTACCCCAGAGAAACATCACACTCAGCATTAGCTGCTCATTTCAGTTCTTAAAAGAATGCTGAAAATTGCATAACAATATTGCATTTTGTCTCCACCTGGGAAGTAACACCAGGCTACCACTATGCATGAGCCCCCTTCTCTTCATCAGAACTTGAACTGATCACCAAGGACCTCAGCATGCAGAGTTTAAGTCATGCCCAGGGCCTTCAATGATCCTTTGCACGGTGATGAATTTCACCCATGTTGACACATTTGCAGCAAATCTCCATTAGAAGCATACAATATTCCTCTGCGATGAGAATTGCTTCCGTGATGACAAGTTGTGAGGTCAAACACACACTGCAGGGTTCCATCACTGAATGAATATGTATAAATAGGCCTCTGGCATCAATAGCACAGTGCATGCTGGGACATGAGATTGAATCATGATCTCTAGACTAGATAAATAAAGACGTAAACAGTGTTAATATTGTAGAAATGCCACTTATAAATGAAATTGGGCAGTCAGTGACACACATCTCAGTTGGCATGTTTAATACGGACTAGTTATACTCTAAAAGCAGCAAAGAATCCTGTGGCACCTTATAGACTAACAGACGTTTTGCAGCATGAGCTTTTGTGGGTGAATACCCATTTCTTCAGATGCAAGTTATACTCTGTGTCCTACCAACTGATTGAAGAAACTGCAAAGCAGTTACCTTTAAAGCCCATTCACAATCATTGATTACTTTCTTGTACTCCTGCAACTTCATGTGAGCCTGAAATAAAGCCAAGACGGGATACAGATCAGCAGACTTATCAGCCCAAAGAAGTATTAGAATACTGTGTATCTCTATAATGTTTTTCCAAGTTCAAAGCACTGTGCAGACATTACTATTAATTAAAGTGATATGCTTTAACCCACAGGAAGTGCCAACATATTTGACAGATACATAATTAACTGCTCCTTAACCCTTCTGGTGTTTTACCATGTCTGTGCATCAGCGTGCAGTGGATTTTCAAGTGAGTTAAACACAAACCAAGCACAAAACTCACATGGGTCTGCACTAAACTTAGGGCAGGAAAACGTCCTCAGTTCACAATTAAAAATTTGACTCATCTTTCAGAATAAAGGCAGCTTGGAAAAATCTATATCCCCCACTGAACTTTCCTTTCATGTTGGGGTGTGGGTGGGAGATGACCTGTGCGCTGTGCTGTCACTGAACAGGGACGGGGGGGAGGGAAGGGCAGAGCAATGGAGCTTGTGGGACAATCAACCCTTCCATGATGAGGCTTCATTCTGACCCTCCCTGCAGGACAGAGGCTGCAGTCACAACAACAGGAATAAAACGAATGTAACAAGACTGTTGAACCGTTCCCACATGGTCAAGTGAGGAGCTAAAGTCTGGGTTGTGACTGTCAGGTTTGGTTTTCCTTCCTGGAAGCCAGAGGCACAGGCTGGGAATTAAAACAATAGCTGTCCAATGATTTTTCCCTTGAGATTATAAAAAGACAATGAGATAACCTGCAGAACAGAAATACATTTACTTCCATATTAGTACCATAATCTTGTGGCAAGGACCCAACCACCGATACCCACTGCAGGCAAAACGCCCACTCCATAGGTTGCATGCCATTGAGTGAAAGGTCACAGAACCTACTGCTTCTCACATTAGCAGTTTTCTCAACATAGCATCAGCTTATACTAGTCAGTCCTTTAGCTAGAGTGGGAGAGATCTGTGCTGAAAATTTAGGGTGCAGACCCTGTTGCTGATGCATGGTAGGGAGGGGTCTTACAGTTACACACAATGGAATGGGTTGCAAAGCTTTTGGAAATGTCAAACATAACATCGATTGGAAGTACTGAAGTAAGGGCAGGATTTGCATTTGGGGAAGATGGATGCCACGGGGTTTAAAGCACTGGACTAGGAGGCATGAGACTTGAGTTCTGTTCCCAATAGAGACTTCCTGTGTGACCGACCTATCTAAGGGGTGTGAAATGCTATGGCCTGTGTTATGAAGCAGGTTAGACTAGATGATAAGGTCTTAGGGAAAGACACTGTTCTGTGTTTTTAGAGCACCAGCACATGAGGGTCCTAGTTCATGACAGAGGCTCCTAAGGGCTATGATAATACAAATAAATAATGATCATCCTAAGGTTCACCTTCTGGCCTTAAAATCTATTAGTCTATTATTAAAGATATAATATTTGGCAAATGGAGCAGAGAAGAGCTCTGCTGGCCCACCTTGGCATACACGGTAGGTAAAGAGCTCATCACCTGTGGTAACATTTAGCTCTCTACAGCCTATTTAGAATATGTCAGGAGGACAGATTCTTCCCTTCATATGGGCATGTCAGAGAATTAGCCCCCATTAGAGATTATGAAAAAAGAGAGGCAAGGATGGGTATATAGAGACTCTCCTTGCACTAAGCTACAAAAGGTGCATGACTGATTATTTTTGCTTCCTGTTTTCCTTTAGTACCAGCTATTGGGCACTCAATGGCAGGTCTCTGATACCATGGCAATTGGCGCAGTATATGAGGATGGATATTACATTATAGGCTGCATGTTGATGGCTCAATATTTTCTGTTAGACACTTGCATAGAGAGAGCATAAAATGCTTCACATGACTGAGCAATTAGTTCAGGGCCATAAAAGGCAGCATGATTTGCATCACAGCCTCTCCAGTGAAGCTGAATTCTTGATCAGTGCAAGAAACTAAAGGGAAAGTTTGAATACAGAGCTTAGTCTGAAGTACTTTGCTGGTAACTTTTAATCATATTAATATTCACTGTTGCTAGCATGGCAGTAAGTAGATCCCATCAACTCCTGTTAGCAAAAACGAGACCTAAATCACTACTGTGGACAATGACCCGGGACAAACTACCTTATGTGCTGCTTTTCCTCCCTTTTCCAGTTAATCTGCAACATAGCTGAGCTCCTGAAATTGGCTTAGACAACAGAGCAATGATTCTCATGTGCCATCTGCAGGTAGCTTAGGCTGTTTTGTAACTAAACAATTGTCACACACTGACCTGTGCTCTGTTCGTGTACAGCACCTGCATATCCTTCTGTTTCTCCAGCCCTTCGGTGTATCGCTGGATAGCCGTGGCATAGTCTCCTTTACTGAATGCATCATTTCCCTTCTCTTTCAGGGCTGCAGCAACAAGAGTCACGCATTGGAAATGTCAGTATTTCCAGTTGTAAACACAGTGGACAGAAGCCATGTTCTCCTGCTGCAACTTGCCCTGAGATTCCCACTGTATTGCCTCTATCGGAACTGTGTTCATCGGGCATAGCATGCAACAGACTTTTCTCTGTGCATTTTCATTTACGCGCCCCTTTCATGTTCTGACAAACTCAGGCCATTTGTATTTTCTCTTTATAGCCTAAAACTTACATCTTCCCACACACCACATATCTCTCACTCCCAACCTTAAGTCTCTTTATCGTAAAGGGGAGAGCCATTAATAGGAATGCATTCCAAAAGACCTCAGCACCTACTGTGCATAGCCCATGTTCTCTTCTAATCAAGGCTATACATAAGATCATTGGTACTATGGAATAACACATGCCAGCTTCCTTGTCCCCAGTCTCATCAATGTGCATACACAATGCACTGTCAACCTGTGGAACTCCTTGCCAGAGGATGTTGTGAAGGCTAAGACTATACCAGGGTTCAAAAAAGAACTAGATAAGTTAATGAAGGATAGGTCCATCAATGGCTATTAGCCAGGATGGACAGGGATGGTGTCCCTAGCCTCTGTTTGCCAGAAGATGGGAATGGGCGACAAGGGATGGATTACTTAATGATTCCCTGTTCTGTTCATTCCCTCTGGGGCACCTGGCACTGGCCACTGTTGAAAGACAGGATACTGGGCTAGATGGACTTTTGGTCTGACCCAGTATGGCCATTCTTATGTTCTTACGTTCCTATAAAAAAAGTGGCTAACAGGCTAGCTTACCAGCTTAATTCAGCTCTGTTCTTTTTAAGGAGTGCTTAGTGGACATCAAAAATGTAAAACTTCAGCAATTACCATTCGCCAAACGTTCATTTTTCTTCCTTCTTTTGGCTCGTTCTGTTGCATCTTTCTCTAATGCTGACATGAAGCTGTCTGAGAACCAGCAGAGTTAGGGTAGCATTTCAGTCAATGAAAGAAAAGATTTCCTCATTAAAATCAAATTGCAGATGAGAGAAAAGTCATTTCTGAGACATGTTTTCTCCACAAAGAAAATCTTAAGGAGGTATTTCATTAATTTGATACAACTCGGAACATGAGTGATAAGCTATTACACACAAAGGCCATAATGCTGCCCTAGATTTGCATACCTGCCTCTTTAAGTAGCTCTTCTCTAAGAGATGCTTCTTTTTGATTCAGAATAATGAGGTTCTTAGATGCAAGGTAGAGAATATGCTGAACAAAATCTTTACTATGCACAATCCAGCCAGGCACACAGGACTTGTAAGCAATTATAACTTTCTGATACAACTCTCAGAGTCAACTGAAAGATTCGCATGGACTTCAGCTGGAGTTGGATCAGGCCCTGCATGAGGCTGCTGAACCAGGGAAAGCAATCTGAATCCTTACTCTAGCTTTACTGAGACAAATTGAACAGGGGATAATTATTGGAGAGGGGAACCCTGTCCTACCTCGTCTCACTGTCTCCATATTCCGTGTGGCCTGAAAAAGTTGGATGAGTGACACACAAACACATACACAAAAAGGTTAGGTGTGAACTGGAATTAAAATAAATTTAAGTATAGTTATTTCTAAACTAGATGCAATTTTCATAAGAAAATATGGATTGCAAAAAATAGATCACATTCATTTTTCAAAGCAGCTTAAAACACAGATGTATAACATGAGTCTGTAAAAAGCGACAAAGAGTCCTGTGGCACCTTATAGACTAACAGACATATTAGAGCATAAGCTTTCGGGGGTGAATACCCACTTCGTCAGACGCATGGTAAGGTGCCACAGGACTGTCACTTTTTACAGATCCAGACTAACACGGCTACCCCTCTGATACTTGACAACATGAGTCTAGTAACAAGAGAATCATTTTTTAAACTTGTCAAAACTAACTCCATCAGAAGCATTTAAAGTCACAGAGCAGAAGAAAACAATTTAATCCTCAGGTGTCCTCTTGCAAAATCAATTTGGCTAAGAATCTCTTCACATGGGAAAATTCACCACTGCAATCTGATTATTCTAACTGCTATAACAATCTGCTGGGGTACATTTCATAATTAAAGCATTTCTTTTAATAAGACGAGGTGCAGCTGCACAACACCTAGGGCCAGCTTTTCAAAGATATGTAGGTGCCTAAAGATGCAGATAGATGCTTAGTGGGATTCTCTAAAGTGCCTAAGCAGGATAGGTGCCCAAATTCTATTGATTTCAACAGGTGTTAGGTGCCTAACCTGCTTAGATACTTCTGAAAATCCCACTAGGTGCCTATCTCCATCTTCAAGTACCTGAAAATCTAGCTCCTAATGTCTGAATTAAAGTCTCTCGAGACTTTGACTGGCTTTGGATCAGGCCCCTAGGAAGCAGCAAACAGTAGCCACGTGTTACAGCATCTCAGCACCTGCTTCTTCTTTGCTATTAGCACCCAGTGATCTCCTTTCGATCCCCTGAAGAACAGGTATAGGCTGTAAAACATGATGTGGGGTATTCTCTCATATGCTTTCCAGTGAGGAAAATTAAACGTAGGTTTAAGCTACATTCAACCTGTATTTTTAACAATACTTATGAGGTTTGTCTTGGGTTTGCATAAGCGGCAGTATAGCTACACTTGCTTCATTTGAAAGACACTAACCGCCTGCATCTGATACTCGAAAAGAGATCACAAGTCTTACCGCATCTTGTGAGTTAACAACTGTTCTGTTCGACTTGGCCTTGCATTCTCCATCATCTCTGACCTCCTGGATATGAAGTCTTTTCTCTGTATCAGAGATGGCTTTTTCCTGGACAGCTGGGTCTGTGGAGTTCAAGCCTTGAACCAAATTGGCTAAAACAAACCAAACAAACATGAAATAAAAATTAACTTAGAGAGACCAGGAGTCAAGTTCTCCCTTTGGTTACACATGCCTTTGAAGCCAGAAGGAGCTGAATGTGTGATTGAGGGTATGCCCATGCTTTGAGGTGGGGTGTGATTCCCAGCTTGAGGAGACAGTGCATTAGTTCTCATCAAGCTAGCACACTAAACATAGCCACACATGCTGTGGTACTCAGGGCGTCTAGCCAGTTTATACCCATCCGAGACCCTATACACATACTCAAGGTGACTGGCCCGTTCCACAGCTTGTGCTTCCACGACTACATTCTATTTGCAGTGTGCTAACTCAATGAGAGCCAGGGAGAGTATGTCTCCTCAACTTGGGGATCACACCCCCAGCTCAAAGTGTAGATGTGCACTAAAAGACTTGATGTAACATACAGATGACAAGGATAACATTTATCAACTAAAAAAAATAAATCATCTGTTATTGGCCTTTTGGCTATGATTCAGGGTAGCTTCAGTTTCATACCTGATACTTCCTCCATAGGTTATAGCTCCAAATGTTGGCAGGGGGATGGACTCAATCTAACAAGTTTTTTCCCATCTCTGACTTCTACCAATGATTTACATGACTAAAAATAAAATAATAACCAGAGGTATTTAGAGCCATTGCCAGTATCTGGCAAAATTCACATCTCCAAGCACTCAGAGATTTCAAAAACTAAACATAGTGACCAAAACTGTATGATCTTTTCTTCTTTTGTTTTTTCTTCCTTTTGCTCTCTAATTCTCTTTATTTGTCCACCTCAAATGATCTCAGTTTTCTATTTGGGTATTTATCACTGAACAAAGATTAAGGCAACAACGTGATGCAATAACCAGCATTTCAGTGAGGGTAGATGCCCAAAGATCAAATTTCACTGATAAAAATAAAGCCGTTTCAAAAATACAGAGTTCTTGCTGTTTAAAATACAAAATCCCCTATTTGGGTACATTTTGATTTATTTTTCATCATTTGTTATACGTCCAGCGCCAAAGATACTTATTTGTCTTTTGCCTCTGTCTGGGAGTCTAACTTCAGAAACAGCAACAGGAGATAACACAAAAGAAGCCTCCCAAACCTTAGTGCACACTGCTGTCATTTGGAAATCAATGAAGTTTTCCAAGCTTAGCGAGAAAGACAAATATGCAGGTCTCTCAGGTAATTCCCTTTTAGACCTAAATTTCTGCAGCAGTTTCAAGTGGATATGTTATTCTTCTGTTTCACTTCCTGTCCTAAGCTGCTGCACAGCATTCCTATGCTCTGCTACAAAAACTGTGGCAATCCTCCCAGAGATGGTTACAATTCAGTGGTGGGTCCCCTAGCTACTTCACAGAGGTGTTATAAGACTGCAAAATACTTTGAGATCCTCAGATGAAAGGGGCTATAGAAATGCTATCTATTACCATCACTTATCAAAAACTCTGATTTTTTTAAATGTCACTTCTTTGTTGCTAGCCCAACTACTAAGACCCCCCATTCCTGGAAGTGACTGCCTGAGGGCACACCCCTGCATGCATGGAGCGCCCCACTGCCTTCAGGACTGGGGCCTCACTCTATGAAAATATTTCTTATAAACATTGTTATACATAAGGAAAGATCATGGCCAACATTTTCTAAAGCAGTACCTGATTTTGACTGTTTCTGTTACTTGGTGCCCAACTAAAGACAATTTGGGTCTGGTTTTCAGAGGTGTTAAGCACCCACAGTTCTTATCAAGATCAGCTGGAGTTAGGGGAGGTCCGTATATCTGCAAACGTCTTAAGGTGGGCACTAAAATCAGAAGCCAATGCTGGTCCTTAACACACTAACTTCGCCTGAGCAACACATGCTCCAACCAAGTGTAAATCTGGCCCACCATGTTTACAGTACACTTACCAATTTCATCCACATCTCTCAGGAATTTCTGCAAATCTCTCTCCTCCAGCTCATCAGCCATCATGGTTCAGANTACTTTGAGATCCTCAGATGAAAGGGGCTATAGAAATGCCATCTATTACCATCACTTATCAAAAACTCTGATTTTTTTTAAATATCACTTCTTTGTTTGCTAGCCCAACTACTAAGACCCCCATTCCTGGAAGTGACTGCCTGAGGGCACACCCCTGCATGCATGGAGCGCCCCACTGCCTTCAGGACTGGGGCCTCACTCTATGAAAATATTTCTTATAAACATTGTTATACATAAGGAAAGATCATGGCCAACATTTTCTAAAGCAGTACCTGATTTTGACTGTTTCTGTTACTTGGTGCCCAACTAAAGACAATTTGGGTCTGGTTTTCAGAGGTGTTAAGCACCCACAGTTCTTATCAAGATCAGCTGG
The DNA here is from genome assembly GCA_003942145.1 of Platysternon megacephalum. NCBI lineage: Eukaryota > Metazoa > Chordata > Testudines > Platysternidae > Platysternon > Platysternon megacephalum. The sequence goes on along the minus strand of QXTE01000204.1, from coordinate 2,394,124 downwards.
AGTTAGGGGAGGTCCGTATATCTGCAAACGTCTTAAGGTGGGCACTAAAATCAGAAGCCAATGCTGTCCTTAACACACTGACTTCGCCTGAGCAACACATGCTCCAACCAAATGTAAATCTGGCCCACCAGTGTTTACAGTACACTTACCAATTTCATCCACATCTCTCAGGAATTTCTGCAAATCTCTCTCCTCCAGCTCATCAGCCATCATGGTTCAGAATGACTAAGGGGGTGGATTGGAACCTAGAGGAACGAATAACAGGAGAAAAAAAGAAGCTTACGAAGTCTAAAAATAAAACTACTGGTTATTTTAATACAGGTGTGTTGCCACATCTGGGAAAGCTGGATGGCTTGCAACATTGGTTCATTTTCCCTTTACCATTCACTTGGGCTTTGACCGTTTGTTTCCAGCCCAGCACTATAGTGAGCACCATCATACAGTTACTCAGAGTATTACATAATGTCAACCTCAAGCCCCACGGGACAGGGGCCTGTGTCACAAAATCACCACCACTATCAGCACTTAGGCCGCGGTTACACTCAAAACTTCAAAGCGCTGCCAGGGGAGTGCTCCCGCAGCAGCGCTTCGAAGTGCGAGTGCGGTCGCGCGCCAGCACTGCAGGTACTCCACCTAAACGAGGGGATTAGCTCCCAGCGCTGGGGCACTGTTTACACTGGCGCTTTACAGCGCTGTAACTTGCTGCGCTCAGGGGGGTGTTTTTTCACACCCCTGAGCGAGAAAGTTGCAGCGCTGTAAAGCGCCAGTGTAGCCAAGCCCTTAGTCGATCACATTTTCAAAAGTGCTCAGGACCCAGCAGCTCCCACTGAGAACCAAAGAGAGTCCCCCTCCTCCCTACCACTGAGAATGACACAATCCCTCTCAGTCCCCATTCAGAACACTGCAAGCTGAGCTCCTTTGACGCCTTGGCTCCACAAACAGCATCATGCCTGATTTCCTGAGTTCTCCTTTCACACTCCCTACTCCACACCCAACAGGGCCAAAGTGGGCTGGCAGGGAAAGCTGGCCCTGGTGCTGCTACCCAGGCAGACCAGAAGGCTCCATCCGCTAGCAACTTTGCCTGCAAGGAAGTCACACATAGTGGCCCGTTAGAGCACCTGGGGGGTGGGGCTGGACATCAGGGGCAGGGAGAGATGGGGCACTGTAGGGACAGAGGGCTGCAGGAGTGGGGGAGGTTAATGGCAGGGAGAGGTTGGGGAACTGGGAGCAGGGAGAGGTGGGGCTAGGAAAAGTTGGGGTGCTGTGGGAGGCAGTGGTGAGGACTGGGGGCTGCAGGGTGGGGAGCAGGGAGAAGTGCGGGCGGTGGGGAGCAGAGGTGGGGAGACATGGAGCAGAGGGCCACAGGGGGCCGTGGGGGCAATGAGGGCACTGTGGGGAGCAGGGAGAGGTTGGGGCCGCAGGGTGGGGAGCTGGGAAGCAGAGAGAGGTGGGGGCCCTGCGAGGTGGGGCGGGGGGCTGCAGGAGATGGGGGAAATGGGGGTGCTATGGGGAGCAGGGAGAGGTTGGGGCTGGGAGGGATGGGGTGGGGGCTTCAGGGAGAGCAGGCAAAGGTAGGGACTGTGGGGAGGCAATGGAGGGGCTGTGGGTAGCACGGAGAGGTGGGGCAGGGGGTTGCAGGGAGGGGGACTGGGGAAAGGTGGGAACAGTGCGGGGCTGCACAGAGGGGGGAACGGTCAGGAGCTGGGGGGAACAGTGGGGCCACAGGGTGGGCGGCCTGGGGAGCAGGGAGAGGTGGGTATCAATGGAAGGGGGCTGAGGACCGGGGAGAGGTGGGGGCGGTGGGGAGACATGGGCGGCTGCGCAGAGGGGGGAAGATGGTGGCCGGGGAGCAATGGGGGGCTGAGGACCGGGGAGAGATGGGGGCGGTGGGGAGACGTGGGGGGCTGCGCAGAGGGGGATGGTGTGGGCGGGGGGTGGGGAGCAATGGGGGACCGGGGAGACATGGGGGGCGGAGGGGGGGCAGTGTGGGCAGGGGGCAATGGGGGGCTGCGCGGAGGGGGGACGGCGGGCGCGGGGGAATGGGGGGGCGGGGCCTCTGCTCACCCCGGGCGAGCCGCGTCCCCCGCGGGCGGCCAGGGCGGAAGCCCGGCAGCAACCCGTTCAGCAGCGTCCTGCTAGTCGCCTTGGTAACGTGCCCTTGATGCTCCGCCCCTTCCTCCCTCGGAACCGCCGCGACGGCGTCCGAACGCGCAGCCAATAGCGGCCGCCGGTGGGCGGGGCCTGGCATTAGGGACGAGGCGGTGCTATGCCGGGATGGGCGGGGCCCCCGCAGAGGGACCAGGCTGGGGTGGGCGAGCTGCAGAGGAGATGCGGAAAGAACCCTCGGGGGGGTCAGAGGTCATAGATTTGTCCAATGGGATTGGAGGAGCCTGTAAAGCACCATAAAGCCCCTCCCCTTGAACCCCCCAGAACAGATCCCCCCCCCCAGCCCGGGCAGTGCCCCCGCCCCATGAGCCTCCTTCTGCAACAGCCCATTGGCAGCCGCCTCCTCTGCCCAGCCAGGCACGTGGCCGGTGGAGGGCCCAGTGCCCATGACCACACCCTGCGGCTCAGAGCCCCACACGGGTATCCCTGATCCGGCGCAGCCAGGTTACTCGCAGGTGACTGCGTGCCCGTTGCCAGTCCGTGACCAGGCAGTGGCCTCTCCTGACCTCAAGCCCGATCAACGTACGGGCACTCTGTCTCCCAGGCAGGCAACATATTCAGAGACCGTTAATACAGAAGCGCCTCTTCAACCAAAGCTGCCCACTGGGGCCCCCCCAGCACCAGCCATGACTCCATCAATGATCCTGGGTCTTCAGAATTGCATCTTTATTTTAGTTAACTTTTGAACTCTAATAAAAAATCCCTCCTCCCTCACTTCTCGCTCTATGGATTTATTCGCTCGTTGAGGGAAGGCCAACAGCTATTTCTCTTAGAGAGCGCATTTTATTTAATGGTGTTTTCAGATGATGTGACAAGGGAGACAAGAAACAAGAAAGAGCTCTCATGATGAGGTGAACCCGCAACTGTCATCAAACACTCAATAATAATTGTCAACAGGGAGCGGGTCAGAAATCCCCCCGTGAACATTCAATTGATACAGCAGAGGAACACTATCATTCTCTGTCAGAAATAATTATTCATTTTCATGCTGTCTAGCGGCGAGTATTCACTCTGAAGAACCAAGTAGGCATTGCAGAAATACAGAAAAGCCCTTTGTTCGCATTGTGTATCGAGCTGGAACCAAACTAGAAATTACATTACACTGTCATCTGTGTTGTAACACTTACTCAGGGAAACTGGAATTTTATTTTTAAGCCTAGATAAACTTGCTCATGTGAAACTAGAAATTGGGCTTTCTTGCTTCTATCATTACGTCTCAATGGAAAAAATATTTGGAAATACTGATTTTTCTACGGACTTGTCGTTTTCGTGTACAACACCTAGCACAACAGGGTCGTAGTCCATGTGTGGAGTTCTTACGTACTACCCCAGTACAAATAATAATTTTCATTTTGCTTCAGTTTGTGTGTTTGTAATGTGCTTTGATAACCTCAAGCAAAGGATATTTACAGTACAGAAATGCAAAGTATGGAGTTCATGTAACACAAGAACACCAATGTAAGCAAAACTGGAGAACTGAAATTATTAGAGTATTTTGACTTTATAGAACAAAACCCCCCAAATTTTATTTAAGTTTATATTTTAAAACAGACGGCTATTGACAGATTGGAAGGCTGACAAACTGGGTTCTTGTCTACATGGGGATAAAGCCCAAATTAGCTGGTGCACACTATTTAGCATGCACACTACTCCACACTAACTGCTCATGTAGATACTCTTACTGTGCACTGAGTGTCTTTCTGTGCATTGGCTTAATGCACTTTGCAAGTGTACTAAGTTAAACTGCCTGAGGGCACTCTTAGTAAATGTGTCCGCATGGGGAGTTGGTGCGGAGTAGATAATGCGCTTTAAATTCACACCCTAGCTTAGTGTAGACAAGCCTTGGGTCCTGTCTGCTCTTTATGGACACTAGAAATCCTCTAGTACTTCCTGTAATATTTGAAAGTTTGTGCCAATGTTTGGGCTTAAATTTCTCCCCCTTGCACTATTTGGCAGCATGCTATGTGATGAAAGGCTGCTTTTTGGTGGTATTAAAATGTTCAGTATGTAGTGTGTGATGCATTTAGGGACTTCCTTGGGCGGAACGGTCTGCAGAAATGTCATAGTATATTGTTATTTATTAAATAGAAGGGAATCCATTTTTGTTCATCACTCAATCTCTGTGAATTTCAAATGCTGGGAATGCATTAATTACAGCCAAATGCAATGTTCTGACATGAAAACCATCCCAAATGGCTGCCTATGGAGTTCAGTCCCAGACAAACATTTGTCTCAGACAGGCAGGCAGTGAAAAATTAATTGACCCCCACACTTCAATACACTTGAAGTGGATGAATTTCAATTGCTTGCCTGGTGCAGAAATTGACACCTGCCTCAAAGAGCTGATGAGTTAGGGAACTTTTATCCTGATTTATCTCTTCTGCAGAATATATCACTTCCAAAACATTTACTTTATTGGCAGATATTGCAGACCATAATGGGCTCTATCAGAGAAGTGGGGGGAACAAAAAGGAGTTTGAAAGTGCTGCTTTCTGAATGGATAACCTGGGTCTTTTATTCTATCCACATGCTGATGATGATGAATGGAACAGGCTCTGTCTCTGGGCCATGCAGACACAGGGTGCTGAGCCCACAGGGACAGAGTCATTCTGTAGTCCCTCCTAAGTACATTTCCTCTTCTGGAATATGCTTGCTGTCTTGGTACTGGTTAATGATAGGCACACTCCCGCCCCAAGTCCTCCAAGCGTCCTTCTGCAGTGCCCAACCCGTTCCACTGAACATTCACAAAGCTCTCAGATTCGCTACGCCCAAAGGAATAGTACATACCAGCTTGCAAGCTTCTATCAGGATCACCATTCTATTTAATACACAGCACTTTGAGATAGATAGACAGATAGAAACAAGACTAAGCTTATTATCAAAGAACAGAGATTCAAGAGATAGAACGTAAGAATATCGGAAACAAATGGTTACATATAAAACAAAATCATAACATGCTTTCTAGAGCCTACACTTACCTAGCAATAGGGGTGACCAGATGTCCCGTTTTTATAGGGACAGTCCTGTTTTTTGGGACTTTTTCTTATATAGGCACCTATTACCCTCCACCCCATCCCATTTTTTCACAGTTGCTATCTGGACACCCTACCTAGCAAGGCATTCTCCGATATCCTACAAGATAACTTACCCCACATCCTTTTCCCAGCATTTTCAACCAGTCTGGCTGAGATTCCTTCTCATAAAATCAAGCCATTGTTGGCTTGTCCTCACAGATTGAAGGAATAACCGGAGATTCATCTGCACCCCAGATATAGTTTCAAAAGTCCATGGTCTGATTCCTAAACAAGATAACCCCTGCTGGTTTTGTTTTTTCCTGTAGCCCTAGCAATCTGTTGATTAGCATTTTGCTCAGACTGTAAATGGATATCCATTGTGAACCACACAATACTCAATTTTCACATGACCAGGCAGAGTGAGATACGCATCTCTTCTTTCCCGCCCCGTCCTAAGGAACATACTATTTAGTATATATACATAATTATTCACATATTTTCCATACATACATCTCACAATGATTATGGAGATCAGCGTGACACAGGCTTTCATTAAAGACCTTACATGACATTCTCTGGTGGACTAGTAGATACCAGACCTGGGGAAATCCCTGTAACCCTAGGTACCCCTGTGCCCTCTGTCAGTTGGCATCAAGAGGTCCTTGGGTCAGACCCTCCCATGGAAGGGTCTCTGGCACACTAGGCCTTTGAAGTTAGAGAATACAAAGGTTGTGGGATTCCTTCCAATTAATCAGTTATGCTAGGATGAAGAGAGTTATCTCAGCCCTGCATGGCTTCCAAAGCTCCCATTCATTGTATAGATCCCTGGGAAGCTCATTCGCCATGATAATGGTGGCTCTCTCTTTGTCATGTCCCAGAGCAAGAGATCCCAAAGAAGAACTAAGTTTGGTTCCTTCTCTTGTCCCAAACCTCTTGGGAGGGTTTCCCAGACCTGGCAGCCTGTGAGGCTGTGATCCTGCATGCCACTGCTTCCACAGACTGATTATTTTATTAGTTGTATTACAGTAGCACCTGGAGATTCCGACTGATATCAGGGCCCCATTGTGCAAGGTGCTGTACGTACACATAGTAAGAGGCAGCTCCTGCCGTCAAGAGCTTACAGTCTAAATAGACAAGACAGGAAGCGTGGGTGGGGAAAACAGAGGCACTGAAGGAGGAATAGAACCCCTTCGAAGTCAATGACAAAACTTTTGTTGATTTCAGTGTGGCCAGGATTTTCCCCAGGTCTCCTGAGTCCCAGTTTGGTTCTTTATCCACTAGATCATGCCACCTGTCAGTGAAATGGTTCAGATAATTCTGGGACGGCTCCAGGCAGTTACTCTCTATTGCAGGGGTAACACAACAAATCTATCTGCATCTCACGACAACACCTTCTCAAGACTGCACAGGCAGTATCCAATCCAGCAGCGAGTTTCTGCTTTGCCTTTCTCTGAGGCTGACACACAAGGATCCCCAGAGATTTTGCTGGGGTCATTCAAGGGACGTTGGAAAGGACGATGCGAGGAGGCCTCAGAGGTGGCACTTGTTCCGCTGAATATTTTTATACAAGTCCCTTGACAGGCCTGTTTATACAAGTCCCTCCTATAGCTGCCCTTGAGAGATTTTCATTCCATACATTAACCACTCCCTGTATAGAACAGTCTTGCCTGAGCTCCTCTGGTACCTGTCCCACGTTCTTCCATTTGACACAGCCTGGCAGAGCCCTGGGGGGCACTAATCCTCCCGCATCTCTTCAGAACACTAAACACCCTCTTCAACTCGCTCTCACTTCTCCCACCAAACACAGGGTAGGTCGAAGTGCCTGCAGGTGCCATGTATCTGTCAGCTGCTCTCTGGGCCCTGGTAGCAGGAGGTGAATGCCTTGTTTCATCACGCAGAGGGTTCCTGAAAAGTCAGCATGCTGGGGTGGCCACCGTGCGGGGCAAGGGGAGCTGGCAATAACTCTCAGAGGCAGAGACACCACTTTGTTGTTGCACCTCTGTTCAGCACAGGACCAACACCAGTGGCTCTGGCTTGAGCACATTAGAGTTTCATCATCTCTAGTACCAGAAATTAGGCTGGAAGACTCACCCTGTGCTAGTTCCTGTACCAGGGGATGGGCTAGAGTGGAGCTAGTTGATTTTCTGTTTTTCAGTACCTCTAGGTTCATTCGAGCTCTCTGCAGCACATGCTCCAGCACAGGGAGCTCTCTGATCCTCAAAGATATTAAAGGTATTACATACCGTGGAGGATCTGGGCTTCTCTCATGCAACCAGCACACCCTCTCCCTGCCGGAAACTCTTTCTTCCCCACCCCCTGAGTTTTATGAGCAAAGCTGCAGCCTTTACAAAGCCACATGGCATGCACAGATACCGCACACTATACCAGTCCGGTGCAGCACTCGAGTTGAAAGCTTTGATTTTTTTCCAGTGGGCAGATTTGCTGCGGATTAGCAATGAGGGGCTCGTTTGGGGCTTATGAGCTGCAAAGTGTTTAATTTGTTCGCTAGAAGTTTATGATGTGGAGGAAGGTGCCAGGGTAGGAGATTCGGGCATGAGGCGAATGCAGAATTGAAATGAATCCGCCTGAATAGCTTTTTTAACATTCAGCAGCAGACCCACCCCAGGGATGAGAACGGAGAGCTGGGCCCTGGGTCAACGCCCTCCTTGTCATGGAGAGGAATCAAACAGCAGCAAATCAAACAGGAACATTTCCTAACAGAGGCTTCAAAGATGGAAAGCTCCTGCCCAGGGAGGTTGAAACGGCTGCCTGTCTTGAAAAGCCCTAAGACAGCGTTACAGTGCAACTGCACCTCACGATGACCAGGTACCAAGCTCAGGGTCCCATGGTTTGAGGTGAGCACATTATTGCTCCACGGCCGGTCCGCAAAGCAAAAATCTGATGTGCACTAGTCCCCAAATTTTGCTGTATTCCCCAAAACCAAGTTGCTGGCCTTTCGCAGGAGCAATGTGGGGTTGTTGGTTTGCTGTAGCTGTCGTTTACCTCGGCAGTTGAAAGGTCTCCAGTGGAAGGAGCCCTGTCATGTGTCCTTTACAGTACCCATCTCAGGAAAGACACAGCTGCTGGATGTTGCAAAGCAGAATGCAGCAAAATCCCCAGAACCATCGTCATGCTGCTCCTTTCTCCGGGCAGAGGTTCCCCAGTCCCCTTGTAAAGTGGGTCGATACAGGGTTCTGCCAGCTGGTGCACAGGTCCCCCTTGTGCACACAACCATAACCTTTCAAACATCCCAGAGCTCCCCAATTATTAGCCTGCTTTCTATCTGTCCACTATGATACAGCAGGGCCAGGGGAGCAGTGGGAGAGGGGAGATATATAAGCCCTAGGCTAATTAAGGCGTGGTTCCCTGTGGACTAAGGTTACTACAAGTTAATTGGAGCACCTGTTGTCAACTATCAGGAACCTAATAACCCCCCCCCCCCCGTTTTAGGCAGATGGGGTAGTGTGAGGAAGGAGAGAGAACTGGAGTTTGGTGGTGTGTTGCTGAGAGTTGAAAGACCAGAAAACTGGAGGAAGGGAGACCCTCCCCCAATGTCAAGGACTGAGGGTAACCCTACCCAAGGGGGAAGAGGGTAAGAAACCTGCAGGGGTTGAGAGAGGCTGGGACTCAGAGTGAGGAGCAAACCCAGATCCCTTCCTCTCTTCTACCACCTCCCTGGGCCACTAGTGGGGTCCTCAGCACCCCAAGAGCAGGGGCAAGGGATGGCATCCTAGCCCCCTGCCAAGAAAAGCACGGGACCCACCATACCAATATGGGCCATTCTGCCACACCATCCACACACTCTAACCACATAGAACAAACCTCCTGCTTCTCTGCCTATCTGGCTCCCTATCCTAGTCACATCCCATCTCCAGACCCAGGTCTTTTCCATGCTACATGGCTCCTGAACAGCCCTCCCTGCCGTAAATGTTAGCACCATTAACTCAGTCTTGGCTGAACGGAGGCTCAGCTGGTGAGCTTTCATCCCTGCTCCAACCTGTTTTAGACATTGCCTAAGTCCCGTGAACTGCACAAGGCAGGGAAATTGAGGCCCAAATACTTGGTTCAAAGTGAGACAGTGGTGTAGCTGGGAATAGGTCCCCGGAGCTCTGGCTTGGAGTCCCCTGCTCTAAATGTCGTCTCTGGAATGTGAGCTCGGCTTTTGCACCCAAACCATCCTTGACCCTTTGTGTCATATGGTGAAAGCCTAAGTTTCAGCACATCTCAGAGTGCAGATCCCAATCACAGTGGGAGTAAAACATCAGATTAGAGACAATTACTATCTGCTCTATAAGAAACACTAGCATGTGGTTGCTCTTGGGAGACTGACTTGATAACGGCTCATACGTCCCCCACTGTATATGGTACGTTATGTGTACAACAGCCATAAGGCAGGTGTACACTGCACACGTCTCAGGATAAGTGATCATCTCTTCAATACTATCTGCTGGTAACTAGCTCTCCTTGGGGTTGGTGCCCCCTGTGGGTTTGCCCCACAGATCAGGAAGCTGTATTCTGCCTGTCGCCCTTTGGCGCTGCCTGTTTAATCACTTCCCAGTGTGGTCGGGAAAGAGAGAAGCAATGTGACAGAGCTTGTGCATGACGCTGCTGGCAAGGTAGCATCAATTTAGACCTGTTGCAAGCTCTTACAGCGGCAGTTCAGGCTGGGAGAGGAATGTGGAGTGTTCTCCCCCATCAGAGCAGCCCATTGGCCATGCCCAAGGTGGTACTTGGAATGCTTCCCCTTTGCTCACAAGGCAGTACAGGCTACATAAAGAAACGCCCTATTCTCCCTGCTTGCTTATTTACTGGGAGGTGTGAAACAACCATGTTAATTTCTCGCTCTCCACTCCCCAGGCTGATCATTGGGAATGCTCAAAGTTGCTCAAGCAATCAAAATGCAACACGGAAATCTCGGCCTTGCAGATGAAATTCAACCCATGCTGAGGTTCCCAGGCACTGCTTAATCCCCACTCGGCCCTTAATGTTGTCATTAAACCCTTAACATGGTTATTATTTGATGATTAAAGCCCTGGGCAGGCTCTCTGTGCAGGGGTGAAGTTTCCTCTGCCCAGAGTGTGCTGGACTATTTTGAATGCCATCCTTAGGGCTTTTAGAGATGTGCTGCTCCAGGAAGAAACATGTTTTCTGGGTCTCTTTTTACATGTGCTGTTTCATTACATATTGTTTAACAGCTGCCTCTTCCCCGCTTCTTAGAAAAGTCCTTCTGACGTTATTTAATATTTATATTTCAGTTGTACCCTGACGTCCTGACCTGGGGCCATGTGTGATAGGTGTTATACAGTGAGGCAGACATGCTCCCTGCAACTAAGGGATACCTTTGACAGGCACTGGGGCTCCTGCTCTCTAGGATGATACATATCCACTCTCGGCATCTTGCCTCCCAGCCTTGAATAATTTATTGGCTTGAAATGTCACACAGAAATGTTTTCCCTGCCCCACAGCCTTGTTGAAGTGCCTCCTGGTTTTCCCATAATAAATGGGCCTGCACTTGCCTTGCAATTTGATGCAAACCAAAAAGAGAAATCCCCTACCGCTGCTGTCTTCTGTTCAGCAAATCACTGGAACACACAGCCAGTTAGATTTGCAAGGACCGGAGTAGCTGTCTGTGCTGGCTGTGAGCTTATCTCATGTAAACAAACATGAGAGGCTCACCTTGGCCCCTTGCTATTTTTCTTCAGGGGACCAAGATGCTTCAGCAACCTGAAGGCAAATTAAGGAGACCTCTTTGGTTAAAACGTAGCACTAGTTGAACTGACGCTGGTCAGACAGGAGAGGGAGCCCATGGCTGGTGCTGGAGCATGAAGCTGATCTGCTGGTCATTAGTGGCTCAAAGTTGGTTATGAGGACTGAAAAACAGGAAACACCAGGTATGCTAATTTTATCAGTTTTAACAGTCTCCACCCCCTTTAGCCTTGTTTTTCATACCAGGTGTGGATTTCTTCAAGTTGTCTGGTTCAGGAGGACCCAGGTGGGGGATGGTGTGAAGAAGAAATTGTGCTGAGATAGTGTGGTGCGGTGATAAGCCAGAGAAAGGCCACAGACAGACATGGGTAGAACCCGTTGAAGTAATGGGAGTATGCACGGGTCTCTGGATTGGGCTAGAGTGCTCAGGATCAAGCCCTGACTGAGCACATGGGATTTATTGTAACGGCCTCTGATCACCTTCATGAAACTTACTTTGTTTTGATTCTCTTTGCTGTGGGAGCCTGGCATGTCATCTGCATAGCACCAGCTTCAGTGTGCCCACTATTGCTCCTTATATATCAAACATCGTCCCCGCACCATACCAAGCTAGCTCTGCTGCCCACTCTGCCTCTTTTAGGTTTGCAGCCCACACAGCGAAAGGCCAGTGGCCACATAAGGTCAGGGAATATTGAGCTTTGGCTATTGGGAGTGTTTCTGTGCAGAGGATTCTGAGCATCCAATAGCCACATGCTCCGAAACAGGCCAGCCAGGTAAGTGAGCTGCGCTCATGCATCCAGGATGAAAATGGAGCACTATCTCCACCATGTGGAGACTAGTAATCACAAGGTCTCTGTGACCAGCTTCACTGAGACAACCCTGCCGGCTCCCTCGGGCTCACTCAGAGATTGGGTGCTCACAGCGTGCTTTGAGGTCCGTGCATGGAAGGGGCTGTAGAGGTGCGAAGAGCTGTCATGTCCCTGTCCCCAAGACTGAGCATCCAAAGCCAAGGTAACAATGTGCCATGGGTCCTGTTAGTGACATTTTGCAGGAGGGTGAAGAGACCTGATCCTGTGTTAGGAGGTGAAAGAGTTAAACCTCCCTCCGTCAGCAAGGAGGGGTCCCAGGTATGCACCCTCTGTGCAGAAATTGGGCCAGGAGGGGGCGATTTTTCATCAAGAGGAGCAGCCATAGCTCTGCAAGCAGAAGCAATAAGCTGCTTGCTGAGAGGGGCTGATATCCCAGGAGCATGGTTGGGCTGGCTGCTAGCAGTGGGGGCTGATTAGCAGAGAATCACAGTAATGTAGGGCTGCTAGGTACCTCAGATGTCATCGAGTCCAGCCCCTGTGCCGAGGCAGGATCAAGTAAACCTAGGACAGTGGTTCTCAAACTTCATTGCACCGCGACCCCCTTCTGACAAGAAAAATTACTACATGAACCCAGCACCCTGTGTTACTCAGAATAGTTAGTATTTTAAAGAGAATTTGCATTACAAGGCCATATCTACAAAATCCACCGTATCCACCACTGCCCACGAAGCTGTGGGCTGGGGCTTCAGCCCCACCACCAACCCTGGAGTTCAGGGCTGGGGCTTTCTGCCCTGGCGACCCCATCAAAATGGGGTCACGACCCACACTTTGAGAACCGCTGACCTAGACCATCCCTGACAGGTAATTGTCTAACCTGTTCTTAAAAACCTCCAATGACGGGGATTCCACAACCTCCCTCAGAAGCCTGCTCCAGAGTTTAATTACTCTTAGGATTACCAAGTTTTTCCTAATATGTAACCCAAATCCCCCTTGCTGCAGATTAAGCCCATTACTTCTTGTCCTACTTTCAATGGACACGGAGAACAACTGATCACTGTCCTCTTTATAGCAGCCCTTAACATATATGAAGACTGTTATCAGGTTACTTCTGAGTCTTCTTTTCTCGCATGCCCAATTTTTTTAACCTTTTCTCCCAAGTCAGGTTTCCTAAACTTTTTTTCATTTTCGTTGCTCTTCTTTGGACTCTTTCCAATTTATCCACATCCACCCTGAATTGGACACAGTGCTGCAGCTGAGGCCACACCAGTGCCCAGGAGAACAAGACAGTTATCTCCTGTGTCTTACATATGACTCTCCTGTTAATAAACCCCAGAATGATATTAGCCTTTTTTCCAACTGTCTCACATTGTTGGCTCTCATTCAACCTGTGATCCAGTATAACCCCCAGATCCTTTTCAGCAGTACTACCGCCTAGCCAGTTAGTCTCCATTTTGTAGTTGTGTATCTGATTTTTCCTTCCTAAGTGTAGTGCTTTGCTCTTGCTGAACTCAGGCCAATTCTCATCCTGTCCTCCAAAGTGCTTATAACCCCTCCCAGCTTGGTGTCCTCTGCAAATTTTAAAAGCATACGCTCCACTCCATTATCCAAGTCATTAATGAAAATATTTAATAGTACCAGACTCAGGACTGACCCCTGCAGAACCTCATCAGATACATGCTCCCAGTTTGACAGCAAACCATTGATAATGACTGTTTGAGTATGGTCTTTCAACCAGTTGGCACCCATCTTACGGTACGTTCATCTAGACTGCATTTCCCTAGTTTGCTTATGAGAATGTCATGTGGGACTGTTTTCAAAAGCCTTACCAAAATCAAGATATATCACATCTACTGGTACCACCCATCCATTAGGACAGTAACCTTGTCAAAGAAGGCAATTAGGGTGGTTTGGCATGATTTGTTTTTGAAAAATACAGGCTGGCTATTCCTTAACCCTATTATCCTCTAGGTCAGAGGTGGGCACACTGTGGCCCGCGGGCCACATCCGACCCGCGGGACCCTCCTGCCCGGCCCCTGAGCTCCTGGCCTGGGAGGTTAGCCCTCGGCCTCTCCTCTGTTCCCTCTCTCCCGCAGCCTCAGCTCACTGCGCCAACGGCGCAATGCTCTGGGTGGCAGGGCTGTGAGCTCCTGCTGGGCAGCACAGCTGCAGAGCCACGGCCTGACCCGGAGCTCTGCGCTGCGCGGTGGCGTGGCTGGCTCCAGCCGGGCGGTGCAGCTGCCTGTCCTGGTGCTCTGGGCGGTGCGGCTGTAGAGCCATCAGCCACTGGTGCTCCAGGCAGCGCAGCAAGGGGGCAGGGAGCGGGGGGGTTGGATAGAGGGCAGCAGAGTTCGGGGTGGTGGTCAGGGGACAGGTTGTGTCCTGCAGTCAGGGCAACTCCCGTGCTGCTCTCTGTTCCTGCTGCTTACTCCCCTTGATGAGGTATCACTCCCACCTGCCTCAAACAGCTCCCACCTGGGGTTTCTCCTTGCCTAGGGAGGGAGGTTTATCCCCTAATATAGGGTGAGGCCTCCGCATGCTCCTGCAAAACATCTATAAGAGGGCTCATGCCACGGGGTTACCCCAGCTTCAGACATGCTGTCCCAAAGCATGTCCCCTCCTGGGCCGGTGAAGGGAACATCACAGCGCTTCGCACCAGTACATCTGCCGATCTCAAAGCACTTTGTAAGCACTGAGCCTCGGAGTGGATCAGAGAGAGCAGGCAGTATGGGGACCGCCCCCCCCCTCCCCTTCTTCTGTGCTCTTCTCCCTGCCACATGCAAACACCATTGCTGTGGACAGTGCGATGAGCAGTGCCACTGCCCATCCAGAGCCTGGTGCCCCCAGCTCCCGTGTACTCCCAGGGGACTGCTTGATGCTGGCTGGAATGGGTCTGCGCTGCCGGGCAGCTCCCAGGCCCCCCCTGCACATCCTTGTGGGAAGTGAAATTGTCTTTCCCTGTGGCAGGTGACAAGCAGGGAGCTGGGGTGTGCAGTGACATGAATGGGTCAGGCAGAAGCAGGGCTGGGAGGCAGCCGTCCTGCTCTGTGCCGTGAAGCTGTTAAAACAGCCTCTTTGCTGATGATCATCAGGTAGAGCAGGAGCCCCTCAGCCACCAAGCTCCCTTTCCTGCCAGGAGCTGTACACTGAAGAGCCATCCGTAGTACAACGGTGCTAATAATTCTTGGCTCTTACATAGCACTATTCATCCAAGGATTTCAAAGCACTTCATATGCTAATTTATCAGTCAATCAAGGCTCATAAAGCCCTTGGTAGGTGAGGTAGTATCGTTTATTGGACCAACTTCTATTGGTGAGAGAGACAAGCTTTGAAGCTACACAGATCTCTTCTTCCTGTGTAGCTCGAAAGCGTATCTCGCTCACCAATAGAAGTTGGTCCAACAAAAGAGATTCTCACCCACCTTGTCTCTCTAATATCCTGGGACCAACATGGCTACAACAACACTGCATAACGCCCCTGTGAGGCAGGAAAGGGTTACACAAGGACTGCTTCAGCTGCAGCCAGTTCTGGGGTGGAACATGGGAGTGGTTTAACAGCGCTCAGCAACACTACACAACTGTTTAGGGCAGGAAGATAAGATTCCAGTATCCAATAGAAACTGCAGGAGGTGTTTAGGGAGAGTGACTGGAAATAGCCTAGGAATTGAAATCCTGTATCTTGGGGGGAGCTCCCTAGGAGCTCTAGTTTTACATTTTTACTCCCCACCCCAGCTTGTCCCTGGAACATTGGTTCTGTGCTGAGTCTGGGGGGGGAAAGCCCTTCTACTGAACCCACACCATGTCCCACATCCTTTAAGTGTTCCTGGATGACCCCCAATCCAAGGACTGACCTGGACTCACCCTGCTTAGCTCCTGAGAGTTGATAATGAGATCACAATACCTGGCAATTGGGCATAAACTGTTTTAATATGTATTCTACATATAAATGACCAGAGCCACAAGGAGTCAGAGGTTTCACCAGCACGATCTTCGAGGGGAAAAAGCCATGCTGACAGATATGGAAACCTGTGACTATTGAAAAGGCCACAGGGTGGCACCATCTACCCACACAAAACAAGCAGCTGGCTGTAACTCTGAAAGGTTCGTTGTTTTAATCCCATGATCACCCACATTCCACCCAACGGGGGTGCCCCAGTCAGGTCTAGTGTTGACAATTATTTGCATCAGAATTGAAGAGTCACAGAACTCATGTTACAGAAAAACGCAAATACAAGTAATTGGGTCCAATCCAGGGGAAAGTGGGTGCAGTTTAATGGCCTGTGCGATACAGGTGCTCAGACAAGATGATCTAAGGGTCCCTGCTGGCCTTCAATGCTATCAGACTATGAAGAGTCATTTATACCAAAGGAAGGAATCCCACAGTGGTTTCGCTTCCAGACCTGAATAACCGGGAGACACCTTACCTGTGTTCCGCCCACTAGCCCTCACTGCCTTCTCTGTGACAGGGACCAAACACCTTGGGAGGGGGATGGGAACTCCATCGTGGGGAGGAGCGTTATCCAGACCTCGACATTATCCAGCCCTTCAAAGGGAAAGCAACACCTGGCAAGCTCAGGAGGCTATACTGCAGGGACCCGTTCTGCACTGGCGCCACGGAGATCGACTAGCTGGGCTGGGTCTGCGAAGTCTCTGATGTCTGTGCTACGTAGAAGGTGGTTAGCAAATGATTTGCCGGTGCTGCCACCTAATGTAAATGCGAAGGCCTGTGCATGAGGGAAGCTCGCCTAGTGACCCCACTTCTCCACTCTCTGTACCACATGCCCCCGTGGTTCCCCTCCTGTTGCATGTGTAATAACCCCCTGCTTCTGCAGCAAACAGTGACAAAGAGAGTTACAGTCCAGCAGGGCTTTCCCCAGTCCCCTCCGCACTGGAGCTAACAGTTAAGTTTGGGGCTCACAGGACTTGTTAGCATCTCTTTATGGTGGGATTTTCAAGGACACAAGTCCCATTGCCTTTCAGTGCAAATAGCAAACTGGCTTTCAATGGGACTTGTGCTCCCATGCGCACGGCCCTCATGAAAAGCCCACCATTACATTTTGGCATAGGCTGATCCAGGTTCACATCGTCCATCTCTAACAGGAAAGGGATATGTGCACTGTTTGACCTAGTGGTTCTAGCAGGGGCATCAAGAATCAGGACTCCTGGGTGTAGGGACCAGGGCGTGGGAGGTCAGAGTCACAGTCAGAAGTCAGGAACCAAAGCCAGAGTCGGAGTCAGGATCACCCCAAGGGTCAGGGCCAAAGTTGGGGTCAGGAGTCACACTGAGGGTCAGGTCAGGATTGGAGTTGGAGTCAGACAGCCAACCAAGACTCAGGCCAGAGTCAGATAGCAGTTGCAAAGGTCAAACTAGGGTTAGGGTTCAGTCCAGCACAGCAGCCGATCAGGACCTCGCTCAGTTGCTCAGACAACTTCCTGTGCCTCTTTCTGGCTTAAGTAGTGTGTCTGGGCCAATCAGTGGAGCTGGATGTCTGCTCCAATCAGGAGCTTCATGGGTGGAGCCCCTGGTGGGCCAGAGTTACACTAGCCCCCTCCTTTGCTGGTGCCAGAGAGCCGTCGGGTGGCGGTCATGGTCTGCGTACCACTTGGGGACCCATAGGCCTGCATTCAAGCTCTGTGATCTCTCATGCTGAGTTCTATCCCTTGCTCCGAGACCAACAGAATCCAACCCCACATTAAGGTCAATGAAAGACTCCCACTGACTTCAATGGGGGTCAGACCAGGTCCTAGTTGTGTGTCCTGCCTCTCCCTGTGCCTCAATGACATGAGTTGTAAAATTGGTATGCTGGTAGGCCAAACAGTGTATATAATTCTCAGTTCAGAATTCAGGCTGGGTATTGGTCTCTAGGCATGTATTGATGGCTGACAGCTCCAGGGGTGCAGTGAAAATGCATCAATGCTTGTAAAGTGCGGTGGGACCTTTGAACAAAGACAAGCATGGTAGTCACCCATCGTTATGATATTATCATTAAACCTCTTATGTCCCAGACGCTGCTGTATTTTGGCCTCCGGGTGGGCTAAAATATTTGCTTTACTTTCTTCCTTTAGTTCTCCAAGCTGAGCCAAGCATACTGATTCTCCGCGTGGAGTAGTACAGGGTTTGGAGGCTGGATGATGGCGAACATGAAGGTCTGTAAGGCTTTTCTTACTGGGTACAACATTTGTGAGTCAAAAAAGAAGCCGATAAAGTGCTGAAATGATTTTTTGTCTGTTTTGCCCACTCGAGGGCCTGTGCCTCTCCTCCGTGATGCTCTGTTTACGTCTCTTCTGTCTCTATGAATTTAAATCATCCCCCGCCCCATGGTGTTAAATATAAGCCATGGACCTGGAATGCCACGTGACTCATGGTGGTGCACAGAGATTACTGAACCCACCACGTTCTTCCTAGCTGATAAATATTCATGAGGCATGGAGTGCATTATGGGCCAGGTATCATGCTGAATGAACCCCACTGAGCGCGTGGAAAAATGGCCAGGAAATAGACAATGGAGCCTTTCATCTTTAGGGTCATTAGATCAACTCCATCCCACCTTCCTGGGAGCATACCTTATGGCTGCGCATTGGCCATTGTGAAACAGGCTGGAGGTAGCTAAGTCCAGTTCCTAGCGAGCCAGGTGTCCATGGCACAAAACCCCACCTGGCGCTGTGTAGTCCACTCAGTGGCAGCCAGAGCAAGGTCTGCTTGGGCCATGGAGACTTAATGCCATGGCCCCTACTACAGGGGGACCCCACCTAAGGCAGAGCTGAAGCACATTAGCGAATGGGCCAATGGACAGGAGGAGTTTGCACCTACAGCAGCCTGGCCCCAGTCTGTGAGCACTTGAGCTCATGGAGAAGAGAACAGCCTGATGTCTGACATGCCTTGCACTTTTCTCTCTAGGCTGAGGGCCCCTTCCCAAAGAGATGCCTAGTTCAAGGCAGCTTTAGACCCAGCTGCACTCTCCTTCTGGCTGCAGCTCTTCAATAAGCTGCGAGGTCCACGGGAATAGAATTGCAACCCATCATTTACACGGGGGGAAATGATTTTTTAACCTTTTTTTCCTAAGTCAGGCTTCCTAAACTTTTTAATCATTGTTGTTGCTCTTCTTTGGACTCTTTCCAATTTATCCACATCCACCCTGATTTTCAGTGCAAGTGCCATGGAGATAAGTAACTATCGCCTCGTTTGTCTCCAAAAGCTTAAATTTAGCAAAGCTTTGTTAAAGGGGGCGAGAAACCTTGTCATTTAATGTATTAGGTGTATTACAGTAGTGCCCAGGGACAACCAAGATCGGGGCCCCATTGTGCCAGGTGTTGTGCAGAGCGATTAACAGTCCTTGTCGTGGTGGGCTTACAGGCTAAATAGGCTGGAGAGACAAAGTGGGGGAAAGGGAAACACCACTTAGGAAGGAGAAGAAGATCCAGTCCAGCTTCCAGCAAAGAGAGAACAAGAAGCAATGGTCTCAAGTTGCAGTGGGGGAGGTCTAGGTCGGATATTAGGAAAAACTTTTTCACTAGGAGGGTGGTGAAGCACTGGAATGGGTTACCTAGGGAGGTGGTGGAATCTCCTTCCGTAGAGTTTTTTAAGGTCAGGCTTGACAAAGCCGTGGCTGGGATGTTTTAGTTGGGAATTGGTCCTGCTTTGAGAAGGGGGTTGGACTAGATGACCTCCTGAGGTCCCTTCCAACCCTGAGATTCTATGATTCTATTAAATAAACCCTCACCCCTCCCCTCTCACTTCATTGATACACCGACTCACACCACGTCTCAGATAATACCAATGCTTTGAACTGACAGCTCCTCTCCGCTGGAGGCCTCAGGGTATTTTACAAAGGTGGGTCAGTAATGTTGTCGCCATTTCATAGACAGGGAAATCGAGGCAGCGAGAGCCGAAGTGACTCACCTGCGGTCACCCAGTGAGTCTGTGGCCAAGCCAGGAACAAGAACCATGCCCCCTGCTCTAACACACCCCTCCCTGCTGCTCTAGCACCCCCGCCCCCTTGTTTGCAAGTTCCCCACTCCTAAAACAGCCTGGCTTGCTCTGGTGATGCAGGGAACAGCACTGGCTGCTCAGTGCAGGGGTGGAGTCGGGCTCCGTGGAGAAGCTCCATCCAGCTGGATTTAGCCCTGAGTCTGCTTAAGCCTTTCCTTTGAATCATCTTCTTTCATATCCTCGATGGGAATCACATGTGCCTTTGAGAGCCACCTGCCTTGCTGTCCAGTGTGCTAGGCATGGCTGGGTAGAGCACACTAAGATGAATCCTGCACTGCATTGCACCTTGTGCCATCAGTTACCCCTGTGCCAGAGAGCCTAAAAACACTATCACTGGGATGAAGGAGAGAAGAGCTCTGCTTCGCCAGCAATTTAGACCCACCGTGCCTGCCCTTTGCACATGTGTAAAGGAGAGCCCAAAGTGCCGGGCAGGGGGAAAGCAGGTCAGCTAAGTTCCACTGACAAACATTGCAGACAAGGCGAATTAGACCATACCGCTCAGCTGCTGAATGCTCCAGGGACATCCGGCTAGCACAGATGTGCTGAATGTGCCAGGCACAGAGGCAGAGTCCAAGGCCAGAAGGGACCATTGTGATCCACTAGTCTGACCCCCTGTATCACCCAGGCCAGAGAACTTCCCCCAAAAGAATTCGTGTCTGAATGAGAGCACGTTTTTTAGAAACACCCCCACTCTTGATTTCGTATGTCCAAACAGAAGAGCAGGCGCCCGAGTCTTCCAAATACATCCAGGTAGAGCAGCTGGGTCTTCCCGGATGCCAATGACTGATCCAGGTGCGTCCTCATGTTGCACCAATTTCCATGGAATTGTTCTCTTGCTAAAGTTGACTTGATAGAGCCAGTGTGCAGAGGCTCCCAGGAGTGAAAGGGTTAAACTGAACCCACGCCAGCAGCAAGAGAACAGTTCCATAGACTTCCCTGGGGTTGTTCGGTACCAACGTCACCTTCCAGATGGGTGCGTGTCCCCGCTTAACACAAGGCCCCGCTAGTCCTGCTACCAGAGTCGGGGAGAGGTGGTGTCTAGGGTAATGGAAAATTTCAGCAGCCAAAGGAACTGTGAGTATTGTTACGGGGCAGGAGAATTTTTATTCCAGAGACACCATAATCGGGCCAGAATTGGAGCCTAAGGAAATGAGATAAAGGCAGCTTGGTGCGTCTCCTGTAGGTGGCGCCGTTGCCTAAAGTGTGAAAGCACCAGCAATTGGCGCCCGTGGCCTGCAGAGCCACGCTTTTGTGCAGGGTGGGAAAACCCAGCTCCGATCTACTTGCCTTCTGCATAATCACTCAGCACATTGTGCAACCAACGAGCCGCCTCTTGGTTGCTGAAATAAGCCAATAAGCTGCTGCTTGCTGGGCACCCAACTCTGTGCTGAGCTGCAGGCTCCATTAGCAGCCAAGATATCGTCGCCCCAGGCCAGCACTCTCCCACTGAGTCGCAGGGACGCGTGCCTTTGCTTGCCCTCGTGGGTTCAATTGGGAGGATTCCCTCCCCACTCATGCCTGGAACTCAGCCCTGAGCTCCACGCACAAAGGCCCCCAGCCAGAAGGTGCAGTTTAGTTCTCTAATGAAGCTGTTTCAAACCTATGTCCATGGTGCCCAATTACAAGCACCCAGGAGCCAGCAGTAGCATCCTTGGTGAGATGATCTCCTGCGTGTAGCTCTGGTTCATTCTTCTTCCTGGCTGGACTCTAGGGGGGCAAGCCCCACTTAGGACATAGGTGAATAATAATTGTTATAAATAAGCCCAGGCCAGCAAAGCTCAGTGAGAAACAAAGAGCATGGGCTCAGAGAATATTTAATAGGCAAGTTTGGAAGCAATAGATTCCCAGAGAGGCGTGTTGGGCAGGTTTCTTTCCTTCCTAGCTATCTAGCTACTTCCTAGCTATCCTGTACTCCTCAGCACATTATCGAAGTGCTAATTCTGCCTGATTTTCCCTCTCCGGGGCAGAAGTACCATCCCCTCATCTCCCAAGTGCATTCTCTTGTCTCCCCGTTTTCGGACCCTGCCCCAGTCCCACCCCAGCAGTGTAGCCCATTATCTACTTGGCCTTGGGTTGTGGAGTCATTCGGCCTAGTATTGTAACAGCCGCTCTGTGGGTCAGGCCCGTGTTCCCATAGTCACCTGGAACCATGGGGCATGTATAATGTTGTGTCTTTACAGCGGTTGTATCTCCCCCGCCTCCACCCCTTGTCGCCATCCCGTTGGGATGTTCTTAGTAGGTTTCCTTAATCTCCCTTCATAAACCGTATGCTCTAATCCCTTTATCATCTTCATTGTCCTCCTCTGGATTCCTTCCGTTTCTCAATGTCTCTTCTGTTGTTTTGACTCACCAAAGAGAAA
The DNA here is from genome assembly GCA_003942145.1 of Platysternon megacephalum. Lineage (NCBI taxonomy): Eukaryota > Metazoa > Chordata > Testudines > Platysternidae > Platysternon > Platysternon megacephalum. The sequence continues at coordinate 2,372,083 of QXTE01000204.1, read as the reverse complement.
CTGACGTAGTGGCTACCTTGCCAGCTGGTAAACCATTAAGAAGGGAGCTCAGCTGAGGAGCGTGCTCAGTGCCCACCGACTCGCTCTCGTGTGTCGTGCTCGGCCTTTCGTTTGCCTGTCCGTTTGCAGCGAGCGGTGCAGAGTTTCACTTGCTGATATGTTAGCAGAGGATGCCCTTGGCAAAAGGCTGATGCCCATGGCTGTCAATACCTCTGTCTAGGTACTCACATGCCCACCACCATCACCACAGTATTTGAGCTCCCTTGGCCATAGCTGTGCAGGGAAAGTACACCTGACTCAATCCAGCCATTCCTCTTTAGGATTACTCAGAGCAATCACAAAAGGTCAATAAAAACAAATCTGTCCACCACCAAGAAACCCTGATACATCGTTAAGCTAATGATTTGCCCCGTCACCTCTAAGTGGCTGTGCATAGTAAACAATAATCCCAGCAGGCCACATGTTCTGGCTTCTTCTATACACGAGTCATAGAGAGAGAGTGATAGGAACAATTGCAGCAGGTGACATCAGATTGTGACGTCAGCTGTTGAGGTCTTTGGAGCGGTATCTGAAGGAGAAGGTCCTATGTCCTGTCCTGTCAGGACTCAGGATGTTTCTAACTGGCTCAGTGTCTTCTGGGCACAAGACGCATGCCCAGTGTGGCAGCATATGGAGGGTGCTGTGGAAGCAGAGGGAGGAAAGGACTGAGGATTGGCTGGGAGCAGGGAGTGTGGCTAGAATGTTGGATTGGGGTCAGGAGGAGGGGAATCAGGGCTCAATCTGGTGGAAGGAGGAGGTTGAACTGAGGTCCAGGAGGAGGGCAGATGGAGGAAGGGAAGAGCCATAGGTGTACAAGGGAGGTGGGGGATGAAGGGCAGGTTACATTTGGGAGTTGAGCACAAGTGCAGAACTGAATGCTTAACCTGAGAGTACAAAGACGTTCCAGGGGAAGGAATCTGCAGTCGCTCCCTGGGATGAGGGAGGTCCTTAGGGACATAAGAACATAAAAAATGGCTATGCAGGGTCAGACCAAAGGTCCACCTGGCCCAGTATCCTGTCTTCTGACAGTGGCCAATGCCAGGTGCCCCAGAGGGAATGAACAGAACAGGTTATCATCAAGTGACCCATTCCCTGTCACCCATCCCAGCTTCTGGCAAATAGAGGCTAGGGACACCATCCCTGCCCATTCTGGCTAATAGCCATTGATGGACCTATCCTCCATGAATTTATCTAGTTCTTTTTTGAACCGTGTTATAGTCTTGTCCTTCACAACATGCTCTGGCAAAGAGTTCCACAGGTTGACTGTGCGTTGTGTGAAAAAATACTTCCTTTTGCACACAAATACACACAATGTGACTCTGCAAGACAATAAGATCCGTCGGTCTAGGCCCCTCGCTATTAGGATGGGCCAGACAGAAGCTTGGCACATTCCCTGAGCATCCCTGCTGAGTGCTAAGTCCATGGCCGCTGCCCTGCACCCTGGCTCGGCTGTAGGTTTCACTCGTTAGATTCAGGAGACAGACAAACATTTGGGTTTCATAATTTTTCCCTGCAAATTTTTTTTATTTCAACTTAATCGTATTTTTCAGCTAGAAAATTCTCTGCAAGATCAGGCCCCGTTGGGTAGCACGACAGAGCTTTGGCTGCAGGGCTGTCAGCCAGGCTTCCAGCAGGACGCGCTCAACTCAATTTGATCTTCAGCACAAGTCCCATCAGCTAAGGCGGAAAGCCCGGACCAGGCTGCTTTCCGGAGGTGCTGCACAACACTGTCAATGGTTTAGGAACCTAATTAGCTACTTAATTGCCTTGCTGAGTAGGATATAAAAGACAGAGAATATTGGCACGGAACTAACATGGTCTGTAGCAGTGTCTCGTCGCTGGTTATTTTCTCTTCATTGTTTTCCTTTGGCAGGTGATTTTTCATTGGTCTCCCAAAAACTCTTAAAGGTCACTAATTCCCTCATCCCTTGTGAGCTTCCTGTTCTAGCACAAAGTGATAAGAAAGCCAGGTTAGGCTCACATCTCTCCTTCTACAAGTGCAACAACAACAGTGTCCACAATAATGACAGCAAGTGATGCAGTGTGGAAGCTGCTTTTACATGGTATGGATCTGGGTATGTGTCAACTTAGAGGGTGTGTTGACAGCGTGCCATGGAAAATGCCCATCGGGAGCAGAGCGAAGCCAGGCAATTTAGCATAGCAAACACTGCCTTGGAGGAAACTACAAATGCTTCCCGCAACAGAGCTCTGTTGTTTGACTTCTTTTTTCCATCCCTGTGTGCAAGGGGGCTTCTTGTCAGGCAGGACGAATTATTGGTTCAGTGGCAGCACACAACTGCTTCCACTACTAAAAAATGACTACAATATTCTACAGAAATGGTCCAAAGCAGGATCTCTTACGATAGGCACACTGCTGTGGTTTAGATGAATACAGCAGTGTTGTATTTTAATATCAGGCTCATCAATCACTGCATTGGCTTTGCCCATTTGTACATTCTTAGCACAGACTGCATTTCCAAATGCCAACTTTGTCTTCCAGCCAGGGCCGTTTGCAAATCCAGCAGAATGGCAGGTCTCATTTCTCCCGTGCCCTGACCCCAGAGTCCCAATAGGGTGGAGGTGGACGGAGAGATCCATCCGTCCGTCCATCCAGAACATCGCCAGTCAGTCCAGCAAGCACTCTGAATACCCCCACACCTGGCACCAAAATCACATGCCTTATTTTTAATTAGGCTTGTCAGTCATCCCCAGAACCTACGAAGGGCTCACCCAGTAGAAGATTCGATGCGGTCAGGTTGCTGGACGAGCTCTGGAGTGTAATTTAGCACCAAGCAACTGATCTCATTTCAATTTCTAATAGAAGAGTGGGTTGCAGCGGATGTTGCTCAGTTTGAACCGTGAGGCCAGCAAGTTTCCCGCCCGCTCTCTGATAGAGATGTGAGTGGCCAGGAGGCGGCTGCAGTGTCAAGAGGTGACTGAGTTAGCGTGTGCTTGTGCATGAACTCATTTAAAAACAGTAGCTAATGATGGGCCAAATTCACCTCTGGCGACTCACCCCAGGCTCCAACACAGAGACCCCCGGGATGGGTTTGGTGCAGCGTTGGCATTTTTGACCTGAAAGAGAGAGACTCTCCTTAACACAGTGCACCTCGAACGGCAAACCCTGTGCATGAGGCTTTGCTGCAGGGAAAAGCTGGCTCCAAAATGGTCCATCGGGTGCGTACTTTGGGCCTCACCCTGACATCCTTTCCTCACGTTAGTCCCACCGATGCCACTGGCACCACAAGGACTGTAGGACTCGGGGTAAGCAGCATGGCTAGCCGAGCTCTGAGGCCCACAGCTCATAGCAGGGAGCTTGCGAGTCGGCCCTATCACTGGCTGCCCACCCGCTTTTCTTCTCCCGCCCCTGGGAACCTCTGTCAGCCCTGAATCCCTGACTCCAGCCTGCTCCTGGGCAAGGGGTTGAGTGCAGAGAGGAGTCCCAGGAAAGGGAGCAAGTGTCCCCAGAGGCCACCTCCTGGCGCCGGTACCGTGGTGTGCACTGGCCCCTCGGATCCACCCTGGCACTGAGCTGGTTTCAGGGACCAGGCTGCCTAGCTCCCATCACAACAGATTAGCACCACCCGAAAGCATGAGCGCTGCATGCTGGCAGGTGAACCTGTCAGCCCTGCCTGCCAAGCGACGATGCAGAGCGGCCACTAGCCAGCTGGGCTTGGCAGCCCCTGCTGGAGTCATTCCCATGATCTTCTGCCAACCAGGGACCATACTGAGCACCGGCACATACAGAGTACTTCAGGCCCAGCTCAGCCCGAATTGACACAGGGCCTGACTGAGGCGGCTGCTTGATAGAGGAGTCTCCCACCTCCTTAGACCTGAGCTCATAGCCTGGCCAAGGTCACCATTGGGTGTATTTCCTGTTAGTCTCTCAGGCTTTTTCCCTGCTTTTGCTAACCTACCACGTGGCTGGAAGTCTTTGCAAGGTGGGCAGGCAGGGCTGGAATACAGGGTGGGCTTCAGGTCAGGATTGAAATGCACCGGCCGAGCTGTGCGGTTGTGGTGGGGAGCCCAGGGCTGGTAGAGCAGGGGGTGGTGGATCAGGACAGTGGTGCATTGGCAGAGTTGTGTGTGCAAGGAACAGGCTTCACTAACCAGGGCCCCTCTGCCCAGTCATGACATGAGCACTAAGCTCACTACGACCATGATGAGAGACGGCTCTGCCCCAGCAGCAGTGGGAGGGGAGTGGTTTGGTCATGAGCACTTGGAGCAGCTTGTTCCATGCCGTGGTCAGGCTGTTGTGTTTCTAGAGCACTCATCACCGCCATATCTGCAGCCCCTGCACTTCCCAGGGCAGGAAATGCCTCACCCCCTCACCCCGCTGGTCCCCGTGCCCCAGATCAACAGGGGCTGAGACTATGGCACAGACAATGCCTTTAACCTCAGAGTCAGAAAGAGTCGGGGGCAACTCTCCAAAGACCCTCTTTGTTTGCCCCTAGGGTTCCCAGGCTCCAAGACTGGCTAATCTGAAGGTGGAGCTTTTGGAGGGGCAGGAGACCAAGTGAGGACCGTGGGTCAGAGGATGGGATTCAGGAATCTCTGGGGCTCCCCCGAATCAATGAGAGGAATAACGTTCCTACGGGGTGAGTTTAGCAACCCTCCTTCCCGCGCCCTGCAGCTGCCCTCGTGGGCTGAGCGTGCGCACTAACCCCTGACGATGCACTGAGAGCTCCGTGGCGGGGAGCTCATGCTCCAACCGAGCTCAGGCTGCTGCTGGCTCTGTCGCCACGCACTCTCTCCAGCACCATGCTAATGCTCTCTAGAGAGGATGCCGGGCCTGGGGTCTGCTCTCCTCCTGCTGCGGGGTGGGGCTTGCTAGGTCTGGGAGCTGCCACGGCCTCCCAGAAACGACCCCGGAGCCCAAAGGTCAGCAGTAAATCAAGTCTTATTAAAAGCGCCCAACGCGTCTGAGCGTGAGAGTAGCTGGGGAAGTCGTGATGGGCCTGTTAGGTTTGCAGGGTCACTTGGCATGTCAGAAGAGGGCCCAGCTCAGCAATATGGGAACAGATGGAGGGGAAATAAAGGGGATTTGCTGAGCTGCATCTGCCCAGCCAGCGTCGGGCAGCAGCCTCATCCATCTCCCTTTCACGGGCAGGACCCTGAGTGCTGGCTATTCACGCGGCTAATTAGCCAGTGCTCCAAGGCCCCGCTGGGCCTGCAGCTGAGTGAACCTGGCTGCCTGGAGCAGCAGAGAGAGAAGGGGCTGCCTCTGACGGCACTGGGCTCGCTGCTCCCAGGGTCTGTCTCAACGAGGCACAGGGCAGTATTGCCGTGTCCTTTCACTCCTCCTGGGCTGCTTCCACAGGGGATCAGCTGCCAGCTGTCACTTGGAAAAAGACGATTAGTAGTGTCAGCGTAGCGCCTAGAGGCCTCAGCCGAGAGCAGGGACTTGTGCTAGGCGCTGTACGTACACACAGTGAGATAGTCCCTGCCCCAAAGAGCTCCCAGGCCAAGGCGACAAGACAAAGAAAGGGCGGATCACTAGCCCCATAACAGAGGCCTAAGGCACGAGGCCAGGGACCCACCAAGGTACTGCGGCGCTTAGGTAATAGGTACTGTTCCAGGAGAAGACACGCCCAGACACTGCCCGCTGCAGGTCTGCTCAGAGCAAGGCTTAGCCACGTCTCCGAAACAGTGCAGAAGTCTTGGCAGCATCTGCCGTTAAGCCATAAACCTGAGCACTAGCTCAGCTGCACTCATGTTCCCACCCCCTGCAGCCAGTGTCGGGTGCGTTTCCTCGGGGAGATCAGGTTTAGACAGAGGCAGCCCTAGTGCTGAGCAATGCCAGTCCCTGGGGCTTGACTAATTTGACCGTCCATGTTTCCTAGTTCAGACTCGACTGCCAGGGAGCCCGTTTCATGGCCAGAAAGGAAAAGCAACAGCGACACCGATAGTAACAAACCCGCAGTGTTGCCCACCTGTTCACACTGAAAAGGAGCTAAATAGTGTCACAGTGCTGATGTCACACTGGCTGGACATGCCGCCTCAGAGCCAAGCAGCCCCAGCCGAGGGAAGGGAAGCGGGCATGCTGCCACGGGAGAGGGCTCCTGCTAACGCGGAGAGGAAATAAGTCACAAAAGCCTCTGTGCGACATTCCTGCTTTGTAACTGTGCTGGATAAAATGACGTCCTAAATTTCTCCGAGGACGCGATTCCGGCAGACTTACTCTGCAAGCCCCAGATAAACCGGTGCGGCTACTCACAGAGTAAGGCACTACTTAGTGTGAGTAAGGGTGTCATAATCTGGCCCAACATTTTGGGGAACCCCCCTCCAACCCACCAATATTTCACTCCCATCCCTTCGAACTCTGGCCCAAGCGGTGAACAGGTGCACACCCAGCCACACTCGCACCTCTCTCACACACGTCCCACACAAGGCCCCACCTCACAAGCAGCTGCACACACAGAGCCACCCCCACCCCGTGGCCTGTACCTGCCACATCCATGAACAAACACACGTGTGTCACCCCCCCATCGCATGGCAGTTTCTGTGGCCTGGGCAGAGCCAGTCGCATGGTTTCAAACCCCTCTGAGGGGGATGCTACGCCTTTCCCTGCGGCTCTCTTGCAGGCCCCGGTTGCTGAAGGGCAACAGACAGGCCCAGTCGCAGCACCTCAGAGGACGTGCGGGTCCGGCTGGCTCTTTGACCAGGTCATGGCTCCCATCTGGAATCACAGCTCCGCTGAGCCATCCGACGTGCTTTTCGGTTGACAGACACTGCTGCATCCGACCAGGCAACAGTTTCTTATCAGGAGGGAATGAGAGCAAGGTGACGGCAGCCACGGCTTAGCACGATGCAGAGTATGGGCCCTGTCCTCGCTGGCATTACAGAACCATAGGGTAACTGTCCCAATATGAGATATGGCCATCAGCCCCTTATCAGTCAGAACTCCATGCAGACCTGTACCTGATGTGGGGACAGTGGATGGTATAGAATCATAGAATCATAGAATATCAGGGTTGGAAGGGACCTCAGGAGGTCATCTAGTCCAACCCCCTGCTCAAAGCAGGACCAATCCCCAACTAAATCATCCCAGCCAGGGCTTTGTCAAGCCTGACCTTAAAAACCTCTAAGGAAGGAGATTCCACCACCTCTCTAGGTAACCCATTCCAGTGCTTCACCACCCTCCTAGTGAAAAAGTTTTTCCTAATATCCAATCTAAACCTCCCCCACTGCAACTTGAGACCATTACTCCTTGTTCTGTCATCTGGTACCACTGAGAACAGTCTAGATCCATCCTCTTTGGAACCCCCTTTCAGGTAGTTGAAAGCAGCTATCAAATCCCCCCTCATTCTTCTCTTCTGCAGACTAAACAATCCCAGTTCCCTCAGCCTCTCCTCATAACTCATGTGCTCCAGCCCCCTAATCATTTTTGTTGCCCTCCGCTGGACTCTTTCCAATTTTTCCACATCCTTCTTGTAGTGTGGGGCCCAAAACTGGACACAGTACTCCAGGTGAGGCCTCACCAATGTCGAATAGAGGGGAACGATCACGTCCCTCGATCTGCTGGCAATGCCCCTACTTATACAGCCCAAAATGCCGTTAGCCTTCTTGGCAACAAGGNCTCCATGCTGTGGGTATTCTCCACAGACAAATCACAGCTTCATAGTTGCGGTCTCCATACGAGTCATAGATCCATAAACATTGGTCCTATATCAGGTACAGAGTCCTACGGTCCCCATACGAGAGCCATCGGTGCAGTACACCTAACGACGATACATTCCAAGCACTTGCATGGGGATAAACATGAAGTCGGTGCTACTGGTGGCCTACGCTGGTAATTTAAGCGTACCAAATTGAGACGTGCGCTATTTACGCAGCACTTCTTCGTGGTGTAGGGGAGCTGGCATCAGTGATAGGTACAGTAAACAATCATGATCAGACGTATTGACATATATGACACTATGGTCATGCCAGGGTGTTGCCAGGACACATGTGATGCATAGCGCTTCTGGTGGACGCAGGAGGATCTTCTGGTTGAAGTGATGGTCTGATTCCAGGTGGCAAAGCCTGCCTGTTTTCCTAGGCACAGTTGCAGGGTGGAACACTTTTCTGGGTCCCTATTTAATGTAACCCTGGTAGCATTTGAAGCAAGGACAAAGAGGATTCTTGCCTCTCATCCGATGTAAACCCACCAAGTTCTATTGGGGAGATTTATGATTCCTTTAAGATTTATCGGTAAATCATGCAGGAGATGCTAACGGTGCATTTCTGACTCAAAACTTGCTGGGTTCCTGTGGAGCTGGCCTCAGACCAGCTGCAGCCAGTCAATTCTTCTTTTTAATTATTAATTCATAATTCCCCAGAAAGCTCCTTTTTAAAAGCCGTGCTGTTTATCGTGTGCCATGTCTCGCTTGCCTTTCGCTGCCACCTCTCTAGCCCCATGCTGAGTTGAACATGTCACAGCGAGACTGAAGCACTTACCATTAATAGAGAGTTGAACGCTGGGCTGCAGAGTCTCCCGCTCCTTTCTGCTACTTTATAATCATTTTAAAGGGCTGGTGATTAGACACAAACCAACAGCAGATCACCACACACTTTGCACAGCTACTATAGGAAGCAGAAGAAAGGCTGCTCCTGTGGGTATGGCACTGAAGTGGCTCTATCAGACTCCCTACCTAACCTAGGGCAAGTAACTTAATCTTTCTCTGGTTAGCTGTGAAATGGGCATAATAATGCTGCCTCTCTCTCACCCACCACCTGCCTTGTCTATTTAGATTGGAAGCTCTTCAAGGCAGGGGCTATTTCTCACTGTCTGTTCGTATAGCACCTAGCACAATGCAGCCCACAATGTCCCTCTCGCTTGGGGCCCCTAAGTACTACTGCAATATAAATAATAATAAAAGCAGAGCAGTACCTCAGCTCATCCAGTTTAGAGATTTCTAGGATTTAAACACTGTGAACAATGCTTTGGCCAGCTCTCAAGGATGCTATGTGTAATAAGGCAACATTGTACATTTCAATATTGACCATAATCTAATCGCATCTATCTAGCCTCATCCACATCAAGCTAATCTAGCTCTCTCTCTGAGCTACTTATATGGCCCCCAATCACTATAGTATCTGAGTGACCCACAATGGTGAATGTCAACGTCGTGTTTCTCATTCTGCTCAAACCCAGGCTGAGCTGGGCAAACTGTTAGAACTGCAGGGCACAGCTCACCCATCTGCCTGCAGGAGGATCACTGTGCCATGATCGTTATTTATTACGAGCTGGCCACGGGCTGTTCAGGGCTGGATGGAACATGCAGGAGAAAAGGGCTCTGCCCCGCGGCGGTTACACGCTGCTAATCAGTTGATCAGAGTGAGTTTTCACATTTGTGGGGGCGAAGTGTGCCTGGTGCCATCCAGTCCCTGTTAGAACGGTCGTTGGAAAGAGAATTGGGATTCCAGCAGAAAAAGGCAAGGATAATAAATAAATAGAATGGGAATTGATTTAAATATATCAATAAAAATAGGTAAAGTCAAGGTTAAAAATGCAGATTTTTATAAATGTAGCAAGTACCACATTTTATTAACATTTAATTTGAAATAGAAGGGTGGGGGAGGGGGAGGAGTATATGACATTAACGAGGCATGTGCTTATCATCCTAAATGCCTTGCTCGTATCTTTAATCCCTTTCCTTCTCCTTCATCTTCTTCAATTGTAGGTACTTCCGGAAGGGCCTGTGCCTTCTAATTGTTTGTGCAGGGCCCAGTTCAATGATCCTGACGGGGGATTTTAGGTCCTACTGGAATGTAAACGATACATGATAATGCAAATACTAACCGGTCCAGTGCAGTTTGGTTCTACCCCTGTTGTGCCTCCTAAACTTGGCCCATGTTAGAAACTCCCTGCCATTAGCAATAATGCCTCAACTTTCTAAGTAATTGCTCTCTTTAATTCTTAATGAGCTGCAATTTCAATTTACTCCTCTTTAGAACACTTGCTCTCCTGACACATCCTCCTTCATTCTAATTGCTTTTTTATTATAATTACACCAAATGAGAAACGTATCCCCAGTTCCTGCAGGACATCAGTTATTTATTTATTAAACTCACCAGGTTTAAGAGCTTATGGCTGCAGGCCCCTCTTCACCAGCAAACCCATGCTAATGTGCTCCAGGAAGTTGGCCATTGCAAATGTCAGGCTTTTCGGCGGTGGTGGAGTTTGCTTTTCGGTTGGTTTGTTTTTTAATCAGCTAAATCTGCAACAAAAATTAAAATATTGTTAAGCACTAGAGAGGGGATGATGGGAGCGTCCAACATGTGGCTCTGAATTTCCAGGAGGAAACAGGCAGGAGAAATGGCTCCAAAACAGGATGCTCAGTTACTCTGCATATTCAACTCCATAGTCCTAAACTGATGGCGGCATGTGAGAATTCCCCATTCACTGAGCAGCTGTGACCTTATGCCCTTGGGGGTGGGTTTGAGGCAGTGTTTCAGACTAGAGAGGAGACAGCCATCCATTTTACTTCAATGGAGCCAAGATTTCACCCCTATCTCCCTAGTAGCCACGGGGGCTCACAAAGTTGTTTAAAGCCTTGAGGGATCTATCTAATTTAGCATCAAACCTTTTGATCTTCTCTCTAATGCTGGACCCACAAAGCAACATTGGAGCAACTCATGTCCTGGTCTCCATTGCAGGTCAAATGTTTGCATCAGAAGCTGGGAAATTAACTTTGCTTTTCACAGCCATGCGATGCGGATGGGATGTGGGTGGGATTGATGCATATCCTTCTCTCGCTTGAAATATGCGAATAGCAAAGAATTATTCCTGCTCTTCACCGCTGTGATTAAAGTAGATTTTTATGTTCTCCTCGCCTATTTCCAATTCCCACGCATCATCAGGTCCTAATTTGGGCTGTCATGTCACCTGAATTGTTTAGTTTTTAAAGCGTGATTTTATGCAAATTTCCCTGTGCAGGAATGAAAATTACCCACTCTCACATTATCCAATGATTTATCAGCACAGCCCTCCATTCTCAGTAAAGAACAACATTCATCTCCCAAGAGCGTAACCTCTCAGGTTCTGAGCTTCTTCCACCCAACTGTGCCAAGGAGGCCGGAGAACCAGCTAAGGCAGTGGGATCCTGGGTTCGTTCCCTGGACTGGGGATTTCTGATGGAGGGTGGAAGCATGAAGGCCAAAGGGTTCAAACTGGTGAGTCAATGCAGCAGAAGAATTCAGCAGCTGAGAATTGGTGACATCTCTCCCAGAGCATTGGCAGAACACCAGGAGGATGGACAGCCTAGCATACTGTACCGTGTGTGTATCTATGCAGGCTCATGGCAGAGTTTGTTGTGTCTGGGGGCTTCTCCAATAGTTGGAAGACATGCCCCATGGCCAGCTGCACGGTGACACCACAGAATTACAGACACTAAGTCATAATGCATTTGACACACACGCCCTCTAGCTCACTCCGAAAGGGAGCCCAGAGGTTGCTGAATCAACCCAAGTGTATTGGGAACCGGAAGCAAAGAAGCCAAAGACTCTGAGAATCTAACTTGCAAAGCCCTGGTGTGATGGATTTGTATGTGTCTGTATTTATCTACAGCAAGTTGCAAACGCCATTTGTTCTGGGAAGGTCATTTTGATTGTAAACCTGTTCTGGGCCTTCACCTTGGCACTGTAGCCTCCATGCTGAACTGACACACACATGAGGTGTCAGGTGAAATTCTGGCACCTAGCAGAGGGCTGACAATGGAGGGTTGTTAAACCTGGATGACCTTCCATTGCCCCATGGCAACCTCAGTAAAGGTATCCAGTATCCCAGACCAGGCTGTTCTGGCACCTGACTCAGAGGCCAAGCCTACCCACTAGCACAGCCAGAGGAATGGAAAAAACTAAATGGTGTGCATCCATCCATCTCAAATGCAGAAGGGACTCACTCTTCGGTCAACTCAGCAATACAAAGAGAATCCCCAGTAATCAAGGGATGTACTTAGGAAATCGATGGCAGAGGTGCTGTGGATTCAACAAAGGGAGAGAGAAGTAAAAATTCCTCTGGAAGGTAGAACTTGAGCTTGATGAATGGTTGAGAAAATACAAAGATCTAAGGAGGATTTTTTTTTAGTCCTATTTGTCATTGAGCACAACCCTGACTCCAGGGATAGAAAACTCATCACCTTAACACATGGGCCTGTGCTCTGCAGCAACAGTAAATTAGGGCAAGCATTCCAGGTGCCTCTATTAATCTCTTAGCGAACAGGAAAGGATATCAGAGCCCATAGTTCATTAAGACACTGCAGCAGGAAACAGGATGAACACCAGGCAGTGGAATCCAGCCATAGCTAGGCACTGCAGCGTCATGGCTGGGGAAATACCTGCTCTTGCTGGCTAGCAGGAACATGATCCAACATCAGAGATTTACTTATGAAAGAGAATTGTTGGCTTATCTGTTCAAATGTCCTTGCTAGAGTTTGGGGGTTAGTCTAAACATTTTTTTTTCAACTGAAAACGACTTTCGCTGCAATGGAAACTTTTGCCAAAAAAAATCTTGTTTGTTGAAAATGTTGGGCTTTCTGTGAAGAAAACACTCCCCTTGCTCCCCCCCGCCAAAACAAAACAAAACAATAAAACAAAAACAAACACATTACAGTTTGAGGATTTTTGACAAAATGCCCCAAATTTGGAAGAAAATTTCAGTTAAAAAAACAAAGAAAAACATTTTGTCATCCAAAATTTCCCTTGGAAAAAACAAACTTCCCGAGCATTGCCAGCCTTTGCCCTCTCCTAAAGCAGTAATATACTCAGTGTCCCCGGGCAAGGGGATGCCAGGTTAGCAACTGCATGACGTCACTAACCATCATGGTCAGCTGTGCAGTGCTGTCAGTTTACTGGGCGTCCTCGTTAAACGTGGAGCATTGGTAGCATAGCAAGCGTCAGTTTTCCCCACTAACAAACAGATAACAGAATGGTATTACAATAGGGTTCTCTCCCTTTAAGAGCACGGTGGGCTGGGACCCATCCCCAGAGGATAAATGAGAGGATTAGCAAAGGGAAATCAGTCTAGGAGCAAAGGAAATGACAGCACTAACAGGGCCCCTCCTAGGGCATCAATCTGCACCCGTGAAGTCAATGGACAGGGGCAGGCGGTTATGTCCTTGATTTCAGGAGCAGGCACCTGGTAAAGGAACCTGGTTTGTGCCTGGCTACTTTTTTGTATGTGGTTTTCTCCTGTGGTTAATAAACTGGGGGCTGCCCATGCCTCCCTGGAGTCTTTGCAGCTCTTAAACCAAGGGCTCTGGAAGCCAGATGACTCTTCATCATGGGCATGATTTTGGAGCAGCGGCAGAGTGATGGCTCCCTGAAATTAGAGTGAAGCTGGTCCCACATATTCTTGGTGTGGGAAGAGGAACAATAAATCAAATGATCCAACGTGATAATCTCATTCTTGACTGCAAGTGGACGCGGGTGAATACCTAGGAGCTAGCACAGAGCAGGATGTATAATATAATGTAAATTCATTGTGACACCGCTGCAGTCATCAAATGAGGTCTAGGATATCCAAGCTGAGTGACCTCCATAGAATCATAGAATATCAGGGTTGGAAGGGACCTCAGGAGGTATCTAGTCCAACCCCCTGCTCAAAGCAGGACCAATCCCCAACTAAATCATCCCAGCCAGGGCTTTGTCAAGCCTGACCTTAATAACCTCCAAGGATGGAGATTCCACTGCCTCCCTAGGTAACCCATTCCAGTGCTTCACCACCCTCCTAGTGAAATAGTGTTTCCTAATATCCAACCTAGACCTCCCCCACTGCAACTTGAGACCATTGCTCCTTGTTCTGTCATCTGCCACCACTGATGAGCTCCATCCTCTTTGGAACCCCCCTTCAGGTAGTTGAAGGCTGCTATCAAATCCCCCCTCACTCTTCTCTTCTGCAGACTAAACAAGCCCAGTTCCCTCAGCCTCTCTTCGTAAGTCATGTGCTCCAGCCCCCTAATCATTTTCATTGCCCTCCGCTGGAGTCTTTTCAATTTGTCCATATCTTTAAAGTGTTTGACCACCCCCCCGCCCTTATCGATTACGCTCCACAGGATCCTTCAGTGATATTTCCTCTCACATGTCTGCATTCTGATGTTACGTGGCTGCTAGCGAGATATTGCTTACATAATAGGGAGTTTTTTTCGTAATAAATAAACACTGTACGCCATTCACTAAATGGTCACATCTAGGTCCTCATGGCTCTTCACTGGATGCCTGCCTCATCAGTTCCTATGTAGAATGCGTTCATGCCTGTCAGGCTATTTCCCTAGTAACACTGGGGTTAGCTGGAATTCATGCTGTAGTGTAAAACTCAGGAAGAGGAACTCATCGGGGTGATAATAGCTGGTAAAATATTAATAAAAGTTTTCTTCAGCACAAATTGTCCCACCCTGAGCTGGGATTGTGCGGGAAATGGCTCTCCACAGATGGAAAGCAGATTGTTACGACTCATTCTGAGATTTTTTTTTTTTTTTTAAATGGGAGCCTAAAGCCAGGCTCCGAATTACATCTTTAGGCACTTAAATTAAGCAGCCTGATTTTCAGATGGCCAGAACACGACAGGCTCCCACTAAAATCAATGTGGGATTTTCAAAAGCCCCGAGGTGAGTTAGGAACGCAAGGTCTAAGTCAATGAGTCTTATGCTTCTCAGTCATACAGGTGAAAATTGAAAATTCCAGCCAGCAGGGACTGCTGGGAACTTGGAACTTTTGAAAATCTATCTGCCCACTGATTCAGGTGCCTAAGTATGGTCTTTCAGGCCTCCATTTTTAAAATCCTGACCGGTGGCTTCATTGTATGTTGCGTGTTTTTCTCACACTCCGTTTTAATTCACTATTAAATCAAAATGACCAGTGAAATAAGTCAATATTGCTGCAGGCTGGGACGCAATCCAGACGTACAAAGTGCGAGGAGCCTGGGAAGAAGTCGTCGTTTCACAAGCTGCCTCGTCACTGAGTCTGGCAGCAGCTGTGAGGGACTGTTTTCCTCTGGGTCATTGCCAGGACACTGTTCGGCCAAATCACCTGTAGTGAATGTGGAACCAATCAAAATAGCTCCATCAAAACCACCATCGTGCCGCCAACCTATGTGATCTATAGGGTAATGGCCTCCCTGCAGGTTGCAGTGTGAAATATCAAAGCAAACCTTAAGGAAGCAAACAGACCAGGAGAAAGGGATATTCTGATGCATTAATAAGCAGAGTCAGATCAGACTCTTGTCTATTGTATTTCTCTTTGTGAACAATTTGTGCACCCAGGTACACATAGAAATCAGAGTTCTAATCCCTTTTACGCTGTGTCCCTGGAGATCAAATCAAGGGATTGAATTACATGTAGCTAGCTGCATCTAATGCATTAGTAGAAACACTTTTGGCAAGGTAAATTATAGCACGATTTCCATAGGAAACACTCTGTCGGCAAAGGACTCCCAGTTGCTGCTCATTGGAGCTGTTCTGAGAAATGAGATGTAGGAGAGCAGAGTTAACTTTACCCATAGGAAAGCAAATTGGCAGATTCTGCGTGACAGGGCTGCATTCTCCATCATAAACAGACAGCTAATTACAGACCTCACACCTGGGAAATGCTGGTTCGTGACCCAGGATGCTGTTTAAAACAAACACCTATCCAGGTATGTGCATGGTTGGTGAACTGGCTCACGACCTTTCCAGCTCACTCTAAACCCATACCTATAATGAGCATTTCCATGTTAAATGTCTTGGGGACAGAATTAGGGGCTGAAAAGAACCAACCTTAAAAATATTCTCCTCTGTGACTGGGCTTGAGTGTTTTACCAAGCAGTCTATGAGGTGGAAGAAGAGCCTCCAGCAAAGGCGAGGAATTGGAACAACAGCTGGTCTTGGGAAAGTCCATCCCACAAGCATCACCTCTCACACGGTACAGATCCAAATCCTTCTCTGCTAACGAACATCCATACTGGGTCAGACCAAACTTCCATCTAGCCCAGTATCCTGCCTTCTGACAGTGGCAAAGGCCAGGTACTTCAGAGGGAATGAACAGAACAGGGAATCATCGAGTGATCCATTTACTCAGTCTCCACTCCACTATCAAGATGACACCTCTTTTAACCGGAACTCACAGTCCCTATTGTCACCACTGTGCTAGTAACAACAGAGGTTGGTGCCTGAACCCCTTGAAGGATCAAATATTAAGCACTAGAAAGGATCTCATGGGCCTATGTTTGGACACACGACGCACCAGGCAACAAAAAGGTTAGACTTAAGAAGTGGGCTTTTTTTTTTTTGTAATTTTTATTTGAACACAAGTATTCTGACAGAATGCAAAGTCAAAATTCTCCGTTAGTATCAGTATTTACACCGGTGAGAATGGAAATAAAGGTGGTATCAATGTTTCACTTGGTAAAAAGTTTTTTGTTTTTTTATAACAAGATAGAAGGCCCCCAAAAGTAGGGAATGCTGGGTAGGGATGTCAATGGAGGGTCTGAGAACCACTATCAAAACAGCCTATTGCGAAAACCTGGGGTCCGAAGGCTCCATATAAAAGTGTGAAAATAAAACTCCAGTCTAAAAGCTGAACAATTGGATGCGCTGTTGTCTTGGTATTGTATGTATGGTGCAACATGAAATGCAATCACTCCACTACCAGAAGCTGATCAGTCTCGGTGGCTATATAAATATATATGTATGGCAACAACACATATATAAATATATACAATGTAAACGGTGTCAGGTTGGTCCCTCTTCAAAGATTAAAAAAAATAATGAAGACTAAACTATTTTAGTTCAGAAAAGTGGAATATTTCTAAATTAAAATGACATTCTCTGGTTACGGAGAAGTGTAAAAATGCTTTTAAGAGTCGATACGTAAGTACTGATGGTTGAGAAATCTCAGGTCAGTTTTGAAAAAGGGCAGAATGGATTTGAGTACTAGTCCAGTAAATACAGCATTTGCTGATATCTAGAAATGATGTCCACTTCATGAGTCTCAATTCAAAGCCCACTGAAGTCAACGGGAGTCTCTCCTATTGACTTGGATGGGCTTTGGATCCGGCTCTGAATTGGTTTCCTATTTGAGACAAATGCCAATTTAGGTATCCATATCACAAGTCCAAGTACTTATCAAACAGACCTTGACCAGTGTCAATGGATTTGTATCTAATCATTAGGATTGTGCAGTATTTGCCTCATAACAGCTGCTCAGCTCTCAAGGGGTAATAACTTATGAGGTATAGAATATAGTTGGCAAAGCAAGTCAAAGCCATCAACAACTTCACAAGAATGATGAACAGATTCTCTTGGTAATCATCATGAACTGAGGTACACATTCTCTCTTCCAACTCATCAATTCCCCAATGGCTATGTGGACTCTTCCTCTCTAGAAGCCACGGTGGCCTTTCATGCCACATTTGATCAATCCATCTCTTAAAAAAATGTTTTCTTAGGGACCATGGGCCAAATCTTCCCCCTAGTTACACCCATGCTGCTCCGATGGGGATAAGCAAGGGTCAGATTTGGTCCAGGATGTTTAATCAAACATCCATCCATCCTAGTGGCATGTTAAGGATGGGCGTTGTGTGAGTGTGCGTGTGCATGTGTACATAGATACACACACACAGATAGCCTCCATTTCCATCCCCAGGAGCTGAGAAAAAAATGCAAAAAAACCCCCACATTTAGCAAATGACAAGACCATTATTTTTCACAGTTTGAAATTATAATCTAGCGATGCCACTGTTAAAGACTGCGTCATTATAAGAGTACACTGAAGAGAGTGGTTCAATGTAGCTGAGCCAAACTGCAGTCTCCCCACCCAAAATCTTCTTTCATTTGTTCATTACCATAGCACAAAGGAATGTATGCTGTAGTCAGCTTGGTTTGTTTCTCATTTAAAGGCTTCTGTTCCTTATAAGACTTATTCTCTTTATTTATTTTCCTGAATAATTTTTCTTATCTGAACTATCCGCTACACCTTCCACATCCAAACTATGTTGAAGTTTTTTTTTTTATTTTCATTATTTCAATACTATGACAAAAACCACGTTTCACACTAAAATACTCACGCGCCCACAGTGCACAAGCTTGCAGATCTAAAGTAGAATGGAAAACAAAACAAAAAATTAAAAATAAAAACAAAATAAAAACCAAAAAAGGGGGAAAATTTCTATACAAAGGCTGGTCTTCCCCCAACCACCCTCTCTGCCTCCTCTGCCCCACCCCTCATTCACTCTTTTTCTCACCCAAAATTTGCAGTTTTTCCAGGATTCCAAATAGCAGTTGTCACTGATGCTGCTGTAAGAGCAAAGTTCACCCCTGTGCAAAGCTTATGCACCACATCAGCCTCAGTTTGAGCAGTACAGCTATGATCCAAAGGCCAATGAAGTCAATGGGAGTCTTTCCATCAATGTCAAGAGGCTTCGGATAAGGTCTTTGAGGCCCTGATCCGGTAAAGCAAGAGTGGACTACTCAGTGAGCATCAAATCATGCAGTTAAATCTTTACAGGATCAGACCATAAATATGGTGCATACACCTTGTGTTGGTGAATTTCACCCCAGTGAATGAAAGGACTTTTTAGTGTTTCCACTCCCCAAAAGAAGATACTAGTTTCCTGAAGTGCACAAGCTCTTTCCTTTTAAATCCTAGAGTAAAAGAAAATAGTATTTATTTACTTTTTTTTTTTTTTTTCTAAAACGGGGGAACTGGTTTATTCAAACATCTATTCACCGAGACTAGACCAGCCCTGACTGTACAAACTCCCTTTTGCTTCTCAGAGCTGAGGGAGGATTCCTGGAAGGAACAGGGGAGAATGTCTAAGAAAAGCAGAGAACATATTTCTCTTATGCAGTTGGTCCCTGGTCCAGCAAAGGACTTAAGTGCATGCTTAACTTTAAGCATACCAGTATTTCCATTGACTAGGCCCATGCTTAATGTTAATGCACTTAAATGCACTGCTAGACACAGATCTTGGTTGGTGACAAGTTGTCCACCCACCAAAAGTAAAATGAACGGTGTTACTTATCTTCTTACTCCAGTAAGAAATAATAATTATAATAATAATAATAATAATAATAATTAAAAAAGATAAAGGGGAAACAACTATTGTAAACATCCATATTTTAAAATGTCTCCCTTTGCAAAGCAAGCATGCTAGTAAATCTAATATCTATAGACTGTATTTACTTAAAAAAAAAAAAGGCAGCTATTTTACACGTACATTTAAACACAACAAAAGTAAAAAAAACATTTGTCGATTGTAAACACTGGAAAAAACAAAAGTTGGCAAAAAGATTTAAAATAAAACTTAAAAAAAAATGTAGAAGTCTGAATACTGCAAATTGAAATATATCCCCGAAGCTGCAATTTTGGCATTCTTCCTAAAAATAACAACAGTAATAATAACCACCCCCCAAATAACTGTCTAAGCTGGAGATTGGATTCAGTCACAAAGGGCGAGAGATACTTTGCCTACTGAACAAATATAAAGTGAACAGAAACGTTAACTTATTTACGAGGCTTTACATATTTCAAACTCGACTGAAAAGTATAAAAATAAATTGTGGACTTTGTTCATTCAGTACTGGCTGTACCTGATGGTACAGCTGTTTACTCTGTTAGGCTAACCAAAGAAAAGTCAGGGTTAATTTCCCACCCACCCCTAAATCTAGTTGGTTTTGAGCTTCCTAACCATTTTGCAACTGATGTTTGTGACCTTGTTTGTTTGAATATATGCAGGGCTCATTCAGCCCTGATCTGGTTGTGGGATCAACCTTTTTTTTAAAAAAACTTATTTTATTTTTCCTTAAAAGCAAGTGCACAACAAATAGAACCTTCCTACAAACCTACAAAGAAAAAAAGAAAAAAGAAAAAAAGAGATCCCCATTTATGCATTTTTTTCATTTTGTCTGTTTTTCTTTTAAAGGCAAAAGACACTAGAGGAATGAGATGTGTGTTGTGTTTTAAATGCTCAGGTGAAGTTGTTCTGTCATTTTTTTTCTTTTCTGTTGCTGATCATGCTTTGCTCTCGTTTTCATTTGTTTGTGTGGCTTCGTTGGGGACCGTCTTGACTTCTGCTGGAGGTGTCTTCGGTTCCGTTGCCTGCACCTCAGATTTTTCTTCTACAGGGGTTTTCCTGTGGAAAAGTCACCAAAACAGCAGAGTTTAGAGAGAGGCCATCAGTTGGTTTATTTACTTAGATGTGCTAGCATTAAGGGATAGATATACTTCTGGAATGGCTCCCAGATGTTCCATACAAAGCATCACCCCACCTTCTACAGCAGCGTGACTAGAGCTGGGGGGAATATTGCAAAAGACCTTCAGCTTTGGCAATACATTTGCTTGGACTTCATTCCCATCCCCTTTGGGTTTGCTTTCCATGAATGCTCCACGGAACCAGGCTGCTGCCAGAAGCATTCGCAGGAAATGCAAACGCCGTGTGCATCTGCAATGGAAACTTGATTCTACAAATCACCCCGTCCAATCAAAGGACGGAAACACTGCCATGTGACCGGCATGCCCAATCAAAACAGGTTGAATTTTTAATAGTGGGGGCTGTTTTCTTGGAGGAAGTATTCTGAGAGTAAATCTGAGAACACCACGATACATGGGCAGAGAGAAAAAGGGATGGAATTTATTCTCCCAGCTCTGAGACTGACATCTTCAGAAACGAGGGCTGTAATTCCCAAGCGCCCCAAGTGCAACCTCCTGGGGCCAGCAAGGGGAACCCAACTAAGTT
Organism: Platysternon megacephalum; assembly: GCA_003942145.1. NCBI lineage: Eukaryota > Metazoa > Chordata > Testudines > Platysternidae > Platysternon > Platysternon megacephalum. The sequence continues at coordinate 2,351,352 of QXTE01000204.1, read as the reverse complement.
AGAGACGCCACAGGGCTACGTCAATGTACCCCAGCTACAATGGTCCCGTAGGGGCTCTTCTGCTGGGGGAGGGGAGACTGGTACAATGCATGAACCCCAGCTTCACCCTCAGCCCTCACTTGGTGAGCGTCCTTCTCCAGCAGTGCAAGCTAATGTGAGTAGAGACTGATGATCTGGCCCTAACTCTGTGACACAAGAGTAAGCCGTGGGGGAGTTCTGGATTTGAGCAACATCTACCTCGGCTTCCTTGGGAGCCTCAGATCCTTCCTGCTTGCAAGGAGTTCACATTTTTCACGTTGAAAACTGTGACCGGGGATGTATTTCTCTAACATGAGTCTAAATTCCAACAAAGCCAATGCATGCTCTCCTTTCCCCCATCCCCCAGGGAAACGGGGACAGCATGCATGTGCCGGAGAGGCCACAGCACACTATCGCCACCAGTAGAGACTGCAAAGCTCATCTCATGCTGAGCCAAGCAGGACTGGAAACCAGGTATCCACAGATGGAAGCAATCCCCATCCGTTGCTCCTGCCAGGCTGTGGGGTACATTTCCTGGGTTCACTTCACCATCGCTGCTTTGTTAGTTGGAGCTGTGGACCAGCCTGGTCGTTGTTACTGATGTGACTGGCTAGGGATGGGGATATTTGAAATGTAGAGATTTCCTCTCAGAGTCTAGGATGCAGGCCGGGAAGTAGCCCAGAGGTTCCCCTCACATAGCCCTGCCGGCCAGGGACAGACTAGCCAAGCGAAGAGAATACTCTGATGCCAAAAAGGTACATTGCAGAGATGCTTTTTAGTTTTTACCTGGGATTCTGGGACTCGTGGGAAGTGGGCAGAGGGCCGGATTGGAAGGACTCTCTGCATGTGCAAGTGGGAAGAGGGGCTGCAGGTGGAAATGCCTGCTCGCTGCTGGCAATACATCCCCTGAGCTTCTTACATGTCAATCCCAGCAGCACATGCTACAGCCTCCTAGCACTTAGGTTGCAAGCTCTTCGGGCCAGGGACTCTTTCTTCCTTCTATGGTGCTAGGTGCCGGACGCAACGGGGCCCTGGCCTATAGGCACTACTGTGCTATAAATAAGTGAACGAGGATTCCTCTGCCACAGAGTCACTTAGCTTTGTTCACTACAGCTGTGTGGTCAGACCAGCTCAAGTACATCTGCTGTGCTGCTGAACCTCCCAGGCTGAACATACCTGCTGCGCCGTGGGTGGCAGGATGCACATCCTGTCCTGCTGAACAGTCACTCGCCAGCAGGCATGATGGGGTGACCAGAAGCCACCAGGAGCCAGGCACCTAACTAAGACTATGGAACAGCACATGCTTTGACTTTGCTCTGGCAGGAACTACCTGCAGTCTGCAGAACGCTTAGGACCTGACAGTACCGCCCACGCCAGAGGAACGGCACTGAAATCAAACTTTGGAGTGCCAGGCTTTGTGGGTGCGAATACACAAAGCTGTGAGCACAGGGGTATTTTTCCTGGGAAAGGGGGTGGGGGAAAGAAGTTCCAGCCAAAGCCACGACTCAGCTTCGTGTCGCATCAAACCAGCTGCTCCCACAAATCTGAGCTGTTCTTCCAACACAAGAACCCCTTTTCCCTCAGGAGGGCACCAGCCCGATGGCATTTGGGAAGGAGTGGTTGCTTCCTTCATCTGATCCTGTCTCTGACAATGTGTGGCACCCAACCAGGCAGCCAAAAGGCTGTGCTGACCCCAGACAGTGCCAACACCCCGAACAGGAGAGAGAGTCCATGCGCTGCCCATCAGCGCTCCCCACACCTCTGCTTTGCAGGCTCTCCCAGGAACCGCTGTCCAGGCTGAGCCAGTGAAGCAGCCCTATCCTCCCACCTCGCTCAACCTGCCCCCACATCACCCCCCCCCCCAAAGTTGTCTGCAACTCCCAGCAGCGCAGTGTCTCTTGCCAAACGCAAGGCACAGGGTGATGCCCGCAGGTGGGAGGGGATCCCGTTCAGATGGAATGAGGCTGTCCCTTCATGCCTACAGGCTTAGTGGCGCTCTCTTAATCGCTTGTGGGAGCCGAGGGGAGCCTGGATGGAGGGAAATTCATCACTGGCTCACCAGGATGAGACAAGGGCAAATGGGTCAGCGCCAAACAGCTGTGCTGGTCCCACAGGCAGGCTTGCCCCAGGTCCTTCTTCATAGGGAACTTGCTAATGTAGGGCCTGATCCCGAAACGTACTGAGCACCCACAGTTCCCCTTTTGGCCAGGTTCTGCCTGGCCTTGCAATGGAGTAAAACTGGAGTGACTCCAGTTGAGCTGCTCTGGATTTACATTGGTGAAATTGAGTTTGGTCTGTTGTCACCAGTGAACTTCAGGAGCACAGTGTTTGTCAGGATCAGGCCCCTTTTTGCCGCCAGGAAGTGATCCTGAGCCCTTTCCCAACAGAATCGAGAACAGGATGGAGCTACTGGGAAGCCTAACCGGTAACACATTATCAATTCATTGCTTCATCTTTCCCTGTGGACTAGACACCCGTCTGCACTGCACCCAGGGGCCCCCTACTCCTCCTTTCACCCAGCCTCCCTAGTGCCGGGCCCTGCTGTAGTGGTTAACAGGCGAGTTAGTTTGCTAGAGAAACAATGAGGTTAGTTAAGAGAACATCCAACGAGAACACAGCACTAACGCACAAGACACACAGCACACAACCCACAGAAGAGTAAAGGCAGCCATACTCGGTCTTTGCCGGTGCCAGCGGTACAGAGCTGTCTACAGTGGAAGAAGCAAGCTCGCGAGCTTGCCCACTAGCCACACTGGCAGGAGCAGTAGTGCCAAGAGCTGCAAAAACATCCTTTGCAAGGTCAATGTCTGGGGTCTTGAAGGTCCCTTCGTCCATTTTAAAGTCCTCGTTCTGGGAGGGGTTTGTGGTGCTGCCTGAGGCAGCCTCGCTCTTCAGGTTAGTTGGGTTCTTGGCTGTTTCTGTTGGACTCTTCACCATGCTGGGCTGTACAGCTTCCTTTTCTGGGCTTTTGGTGCTTGACACCTCCTGCTTGGGCTCTGACGAAGCTGGAGGGCTAGCGGGGTTTGCAGGGGCTGGGGCGGACGGCTTGCTACCAGCTGGCGCCTTTGAGGCCTCAGCCATGCTGGTGGCAGCGCTGGGGCTGAGCACTGCCCCTTGGTTGGCCAGGACACTCGAAGACAAATTACTAGTGGCCGGAGTAGAAGTTGGGGTGTCGCTGAGGTCAACCAGGGGGGCGACTTTGGGGGCCGAGGAGGACAGTGGCGAGGAAGCTGAGGTGGCTGCCCCTTTGGCCGGAGTGGCCTGGCTGGGCGGCACGGAGTTTGAGTCAGGGATAGCTGTGGCTGGCAGGGCAATACTGGAAGTCAGGGTGGTGGTCTCGCTGGTCGGGCTGTTCTGAGCAGTGGCAAAGGTTTCGGTGATAGTGTCAGAATTAGTGGTGCCCGTGGTTACGGAAGGCAGCATGTCCTCCACCGTAGCTGTAGTGTCAGCTGGGTGCCTGCGAGGAGGACAGGAGTAGAAGAGAAATAGACAATGAAGCCCATAAATGATAGGGGGGAAATGAGTGGAAAGGCAAGAGACGGCGCAGCGCAAGCAGCAGCAGCGTGGCATGCAGTTGTAATGCACACAGAGGACATAGAAGCAAGAGAAGAGGAACCTGCTGAGGCCAGATGTGCCACTGGGAACAGGCACCAAGTGGGGAGATCAAAGAGCGACGAGGAAGAGGAGGAAGAGCAGAGAGTACATGGCATTCCAGGAGCAGCTTGCTCACATGGCCTTTTGTGCATCAAGTCTTAACCCAAACTTCACCCTGTAGAGAGGCTCTTCTCCCCTAACCTAGCCTCCCTCCTCAGCCTCCTCCCCAACATCCCGTGGACCCTTGTCTTCCTCCTGCTCCTGAGGCCCCAATCCTGAGAGCCAGTAACACACCTTGGCCTCACCAATGCTTCTGGTCCTGATCCGGGGCCCTGGGCCCAAGCCTCCTGCCTTAGCCCTGCCCCGGTATCTGTGCACCTCTTACTTTCATCCAGCCTCAGAGTATGAGTCCCACACACTTTGGGCCAGCACCTTCCTCCCTTTTGACTGAGTCTGTCTTTAGTTTGGTTCCAGCTAGGGTCAGCGTTACTTCAGGACGATGTGTGACAGCACAAACTGTGCTTTGGCAGCCATGGTGGAGCCTAGACGGCTTTACTGATGGGAGCCTTTCTGAAGCCGGAAGCTTTAATGAAGAGGGAAGCGGGGGAGGGGACGTTGCTGGAAAGACAACGGTTAATTGAGTGAGAAGCCAGCGCTTTCGACACCACCACCGCTGGCTTATTAATTGGGGGCAACCTCCATAAAGGTTAATCACTTCATTAAAAGTTCAACAAAGCAACCCAAGGAAAGCTCAACACATTCAACAGCAAGAGCGCATCCCCAGGCCAGTCCTGTTGCATAAGACATGGCTCCTGCTTCTCTCCTGGCCAGGCCCGGACACCCAGTTTGTCAGCAAAGCCATAGCACCAGTTAATTCTCACTTCTCACCCCAGCAGAGAAGAGAGCAACACTACGGATGGGGAAGCCTAGAGACCCAATGACTCTGACAACCCAGCGAGAAAATCAGAAACCCGCTGGGTCAACCCCAAACCAGAGCCAAAAAATTAACTGGACAAAGACATTATTTCTTCTTGGAGAGCTCAGATGATATCTATGTCCTGTTCCATAGAGCCCAGGAGTGTCTGTAAGAGACTTTGCATCCATACACAGAGATGGTCCAATACCCAGTTAGAATGGGCCATCTTCCAGCAGGTTTAATAATCACTTAAGGATAAAGTGGTCCACTCGCAGCCAGTTTAGTGGATTCAAACAAGTAGATCTGGTTCAACTACTCTGCCCATTTCTGCCACACAGTACACTGAAATCTCCCAACATGCACTGCTTCTGGGAGCTGAACTGGGAATGATGGAGTAGGTGCCCAGAGGCCATTGCAAGTACCACAGTTTAGAACAGGTCTAAATTGGATGCTGGGCAAATCTAGTTCATCCTGGCTAGTGTGGATGCACCAAACCATGGCTCATGCCCAAATGGTTAATTTCTCTGGTGCACACGAGACCCATGGGTAACTCCCAAGCCCTCTCTTGGCCCAATGTGCAGGCAGGGATGTCTGAACTTGCGACATGCTTCCCACCACAGCTGTAAAACTGGCACAAATCCAGAGCGCAGCTGCTCTGTCGCTATCAATTCCAGGAGGCCCTTTCGCTCGGGGCGAGTAGGTGTCGACACGGTATCATGGGTGCGGCGCCAACTAGCCATTGGCACAGCGTCGCGCCGCCAGGAGGCAGTGTGATATGGGGCATCTGCCCCAGAGCCCTTACAATGAGCAGGGCTGGGTGACGGTGCTCTACCATGGAAAGCACTAGGCCCCGAAGCTTTGTAATATTACAAAGGAAACGGTGCTGAGGGAGAGAGGAGCTCCTCGCCGTGGCAGGGCAGGGACCCAGCTCCGAGCCTTGACCGTTCTCCTTCTCTTGCCTGGGTTGCCTACGCGAGAGGCCAGAGGTTACAGTGGCAGATGGGGCTGCACTGATCGCGCGCTAGAACAACCGAATGTCAACCTACTCAGGCTCCGTCAGCGGCGTGGTCTCGTTGGGCTCTGTGTGTTTGCCCCCGTCGTGGTTCGGGGTCCGCTCCTCCTCAGTCCGCACCTCCACGATGGGCTCCTTCGACTCGTCTTTTCTGAAAGGAGATTGCAAGCTTGGGTGAGTGGTGTGACGTTGTGCAGTCTATATGATTTTGTAAAAACATGATAAGTGAATATAATGTAACTGGAATATGCTTCATGCAAAAGGCCTATTGTAATTATGTAAAGTGTGGGCCATTGATGGTGGTTTGGAATCTTAATGGCTCCCATCAACCAGGACAATTGACTGGGGCTCTGTTTGCAAGCAAGCCTTCCTGTGAGTCAGGCTGGGAGGAATGAAGGCTTGGGGTCTTGCAGTGACATGTGATCATGTCACCTGAACTGGAATCCATCTTTAACCTGGTGCTTTTCCAGTGAGGGGGGGTGGAAACCCAGAGGGACAAAGGATTCCCGCCTTATGCAAAAGATATATAAAGGGGTGGAAGAGAACA